>SZWC01018045.1:37120-49982 GCA_023375785.1 Penium margaritaceum | reverse complement strand
CGGCCAGCCACACCACACCTTGCACAACCACACCCACACGAGTCGAATGTGGTGTGGCTAAAGACGGCCAGCCACACCACACCTTGCACAACCACACCCACACTAGTCGAATGTGGTGTGGCTAGAGGTGGACAGCCACACCACACCTTGCACAACCACACCCACACGAGTCGATTGTGGTGTGGCTAGAGGTGGCCAGCCACTCCACACCTTGCACAACCACACCCACACGAGTCGAATGTGGTGTTGCTAGAGGCGGCCAGCCACACCACACCTTGCACAACCACACCCACACGAGTCGAATGTGGTGTGGCTAGAGACGGTCAGCCACACCACACCTTGCACAACCACACCCACACGCGTCGATTGTGGTGTGGCTAGAGGCGGCCAGCCACACCACACCTTGCACAACCACACCCACACGCGTCCATTGTGGTGTGGCTAGAGACGGCTAGCCACACCACACCTTGCACAACCACACATACACGAGTCGAATGTGGTGTGGCTACAGGCGGCCAGCCACACCACACCTTGCACAACCACACCCACACGAGTCGAATGTGGTGTGGCTAGAGACGGTCAGCCACACCACACCTTGCACAACCACACCCACACGAGTCGATTGTGGTGTGGCTAGAGGCGGCCAGCCACACCACACCTTGCACAACCACACCCACACGCGTCGATTGTGGTGTGGCTAGAGACGGCCAGCCACACCACACCTTGCACAACCACACCCACACGAGTCGATTGTGGTGTGGCTAGAGGCGGCCAGCCACACCACAACTTGCACAACCACACCCACACGCGTCGATTGTGGTGTGGCTAGAGGCGGCCAGCCACACCACACCTTGCACAACCACATCCACACACGTCGATTTTAGTGTGGCTAGAGACGGCCAGCCACACCACACCTTGCACAACCACACCCACACGAGTCGAATGTGGTGTGGCTAGAGGCGGCCAGCCACACCACACCTTGCACAACCACACCCACACGAGTCGAGTGTGGTGTGGCTAGAGACGGCCAGCCACACCACACCTTGCACAACCACACCCACACTAGTCAAATGTGGTGTGGCTAGAGGCGGCCAGCCACACCACACATTGCACAGCCACACCCACACGAGTCGAATGTGGTGTGGCTAGAGGCGGCCAGCCACACCACACCTTGCACAACCACACCCACACGCGTCGATTTTGGTGTGGCTAGAGGCGGCCAGCCACACCACACCTTGCACAACCACACCCACACGCGTCGATTGTGGTGTGGCTAAAGGCAGCCAGCCACACCATACCTTGCACAACCACACCAACACGCGTCGATTGTGGTGTGGCTAGAGGCGGCCAGCCACACCACACCTTGCACAACCACACCCACACGAGTCGATTGTGGTGTCGCTAGGGACGGCCAGCCACACCACACCTTGCACAACCACACTCACACGAGTCGATTGTGGTGTGGCTAGAGGCGGCCAGCCACACCACACCTTGCACAACCACACCCACACGCGTCGATTGTGATGTGGCTAGAGACGGCCAGCCACACCACACCTTGCACAACCACACCCACACAACTCGATTGCGGTGTGGCTAGAGGTGGCCAGCCACACCACACCTTGCACAACCACACCAACACGCGTCGATTGTGGTGTGGCTAGAGGCAGCCAGCCACACCACACCTTGCACAACCACACCCACACGAATCGATTATGGTGTGGCTAGAGGCGGCCAGCCACACCACACCTTGCAGAACCACGCCCACACGCGTCGATTGTGGTGTGGCTAGAGGCGGCCAGCCACACCACACCTTGCACAACCACACCCACACGCGTCCATTGTGGTGTGGCTAGAGACGGTCAGCCACACCACACCTTGCACAACCACACCCACACGAGTTGATTGTGGTGAGGCTAGAGGCGGCCAGCCACACCACACCTTGCACAACCACACCCACACGAGTCCATTGTGGTGCGGCTAGAGACGGCCAGCCACACCACACCTTGCACAACCACACCCACACGCGTCGATTGTGATGTGGCTAGAGACGGCCAGTCACACCACACCTTGCACAACCACACCCACACGAGATGATTGTGGTGTGGCTAGAGGCGGCCAGCCACACCGCACCTTGCACAACCACACCCACACGCGTCGATTGTGATGTGGCTAGAGACGGCCAGTCACACCACACCTTGCACAACCACACCCACACGAGATGATTGTGGTGTGGCTAGAGGCGGCCAGCCACACCGCACCTTGCACAACCACACCCACACGCGTCGATTGTGATGTGGCTAGAGACGGCCAGTCACACCACACCTTGCACAACCACACCCACACGAGATGATTGTGGTGTGGCTAGAGGCGGCCAGCCACACCGCACCTTGCACAACCACACCCACACGCGTCGATTGTGATGTGGCTAGAGACGGCCAGTCACACCACACCTTGCACAACCACACCCACACGAGATGATTGTGGTGTGGCTAGAGGCGGCCAGCCACACCGCACCTTGCACAACCACACCCACACGCGTCGATTGTGATGTGGCTAGAGACGGCCAGTCACACCACACCTTGCACAACCACACCCACACGAGATGATTGTGGTGTGGCTAGAGGCGGCCAGCCACACCGCACCTTGCACAACCACACCCACACGCGTCGATTGTGATGTGGCTAGAGACGGCCAGTCACACCACACCTTGCACAACCACACCCACACGAGATGATTGTGGTGTGGCTAGAGGCGGCCAGCCACACCGCACCTTGCACAACCACACCCACACGCGTCGATTGTGATGTGGCTAGAGACGGCCAGTCACACCACACCTTGCACAACCACACCCACACGAGATGATTGTGGTGTGGCTAGAGGCGGCCAGCCACACCGCACCTTGCACAACCACACCCACACGCGTCGATTGTGATGTGGCTAGAGACGGCCAGTCACACCACACCTTGCACAACCACACCCACACGAGATGATTGTGGTGTGGCTAGAGGCGGCCAGCCACACCGCACCTTGCACAACCACACCCACACGCGTCGATTGTGATGTGGCTAGAGACGGCCAGTCACACCACACCTTGCACAACCACACCCACACGAGATGATTGTGGTGTGGCTAGAGGCGGCCAGCCACACCGCACCTTGCACAACCACACCCACACGCGTCGATTGTGATGTGGCTAGAGACGGCCAGTCACACCACACCTTGCACAACCACACCCACACGAGATGATTGTGGTGTGGCTAGAGGCGGCCAGCCACACCGCACCTTGCACAACCACACCCACACGCGTCGATTGTGATGTGGCTAGAGACGGCCAGTCACACCACACCTTGCACAACCACACCCACACGAGATGATTGTGGTGTGGCTAGAGGCGGCCAGCCACACCGCACCTTGCACAACCACACCCACACGCGTCGATTGTGATGTGGCTAGAGACGGCCAGTCACACCACACCTTGCACAACCACACCCACACGAGATGATTGTGGTGTGGCTAGAGGCGGCCAGCCACACCGCACCTTGCACAACCACACCCACACGCGTCGATTGTGATGTGGCTAGAGACGGCCAGTCACACCACACCTTGCACAACCACACCCACACGAGATGATTGTGGTGTGGCTAGAGGCGGCCAGCCACACCACACCTTGCACAACCACACCCACACGCGTCGATTGTGGTGTGGCTAGAGGCGGCCAGCCACACCACACCTTGCACAACCACACCCACACGCGTCCATTGTTGTGTGGCTAGAGACGGCCAGCCACACCACACCTTGCACAACCACAGCCACACGAGTCGAATGTGGTGTGGCTAGTGGCGGCCAGCCACACCACACCTTGCACAACCACACCCACACGAGTCGAATGTGGTGTGGCTAGAGACGGCCAGCCAGACCACACCTTGCACAACAACACCCACACGAGTCGATTGTGGTGTGGCTAGAGGCGGCCAGCCACACCACACCTTGCACAACAACACCCACACGCGTCGATTGTGGTGTGGCTAGAGACGGCCAGCCACACCACACCTTGCACAACCACACCCACATTAGTCGAATGTGGTGTGGCTAGAGGCGGCCAGCCATACCACACCTAGCACAACCACACCCACACGAGTCGATTGTTGTGTGGCTGGAGACGGCCAGCCACACCACACCTTGCACAACCCCACCCACACGAGTCGATTGTGGTGTGGCTAGGGGCAGCCAGCCACTCCACACCTTGTACAACCACACCCACACTAGTCGAATGTGGTGTGGCTAGAGGCGGCCAGCCACACCACACCTTGCACAACCACACCCACACGAGATGATTCTGGTGTCGCTAGAGGCGGCCAGCCACTCCACACCTTGCACAACCACACCCACACGAGTCGATTGTGGTGTGGCTAGAGGCGGCCAGCCACACCACACCTTGCACAACCACACCTACACGCGTCGATTGTGATGTGGCTAGAGACGGCCAGTCACACCACACCTTGCACAACCACACCCACACGAGTCAATTGTGGTGTGGCTAGAGGCGGCCAGCCACACCACACCTTGCACAACCACACCCACACTAGTCGAATGTGGTGTCGCTAGAGGCGGCCAGCCACACCACACCTTGCACAACCACACCCACACGAGTCGAATGTGGTGTGGCTAGAGGCGGCCAGCCACACCACACCTTGCACAACCACACCCACACGAGTCAAATGTGGTGTGGCTAGAGACGGCCAGCCACACCACACCTTGCACAACCACACCCACACTAGTCGAATGTGGTGTTGCTAGAGGCGGCCAGCCACACCACACTTTGCACAACCACACCCAGACGAGTCGATTGTGGTGTGGCTAGAGGCGGCCAGCCACTCCACACCTTGCACAACCACACCCACACGAGTCGAATGTGGTGTGGATAGAGGCGGCCAGCCACACCACACCTTGCACAACCACACCCACACGAGTCGAATGTGGTGTGGCTAGAGACGGCCAGCCACACCACACCTTGCACAACCACACCCACAAGAGTCGATTGTGGTGTGGCTAGAGGCGGCCAGCCACACCACACCTTGCACAACCACACCCACACGCGTCGATTGTGGTGTGGCTAGAGGCGGCCAGCCACACCACACCTTGCACAACCACACCCACACGCGTCCATTGTGGTGTGGCTAGAGACGGCCAGCCACACCACACCTTGCACAACCACACCCACACGAGTCGAATGTGGTGTGGCTAGAGGCGGCCAGTCACACCACACCTTGCACAACCACACCCACACGAGTCGAATGTGGTGTGGCTAGAGACGGCCAGCCACACCACACCTTGCACAACGACACCCACACGAGTCGATTGTGGTGTGGCTAGAGACGGCCAGCCACACCACACCTTGCACAACCACACCCACATTAGTCGAATGTGGTGTGGCTAGAGGCGGCCAGCCACACCACACCTTGCACAACCAAACCCACACGAGTCGATTGTGGTGTGGCTAGAGACGGCCAGCCACACCACACCTTGCACAACCCCACCCACACGAGTCCATTGTGGTGTGGCTAGGGGCGGCCAGCCACTCCACACCTTGCACAACCACATCCACACTAGTCGAATGTGGTGTGGCTAGAGGCGGCCAGCCACTCCACACCTTGCACAACCACACCCACACGAGTCGAATGTGGTGTGGCTAGAGGCGGCCAGCCACACCACACCTTGCACAACCACACCCACACACGTCGATTGTGATGTGGCTAGAGACGGCCAGTCACACCACACCTTGCACAACCACACCCACACGAGTCAATTGTGGTATGGCTAGAGGCAGCCAGCCACACCACACCTTGCACAACCACACCCACACGCGTCAATTGTGGTGTGGCTAGAGACGGCCAGCCACACCACACCTTGCACTACCACACCCACACTAGTCGAATGTGGTGTCGCTAGAGGCGGCCAGCCACACCACACCTTGCACAACCACACCCACACGAGTCGAATGTGGTGTGGCTAGAGGCGGCCAGCCACACCACACCTTGCACAACCACACCCACACGAGTCGAATGTGGTGTGGCTAGAGACGGCCAGCCACACCACACCTTGCACAACCACACCCACACTAGTCGAATGTGGTGTTGCTAGAGGCGGCCAGCCATACCACACCTTGCACAACCACACCCACACGAGTCGATTGTGGTGTGGCTAGAGGCGGCCAGCCACTCCACACCTTGCACAACCACACCCACACGAGTCGAATGTGGTGTGGCTAGAGGCGGCCAGCCACACCACACCTTGCACAACCACACCCACACGAGTCGATTGTGGTGTGGCTAGAGGCGGCCAGCCACACCACACCTTGCACAACCACACCCACACGCGTCGATTGTGGTGTCGCTAGAGGCGGCCAGCCACACCACACCTTGCACAACCACACCCACACGCGTCCATTGTGGTGTGGCTAGAGACGGCCAGCCACACCACACCTTGCACAACCACACCCACACGAGTCGAATGTGGTGTGGCTAGAGACGGCCAGCCACACCACACCTTGCACAACGACACCCACACGAGTCGATTGTGGTGTGGCTAGAGGCGGCCAGCCACACCACACCTTGCACAACCACACCCACACGCGTCGATTGTGGTGTGGCTAGAGACGGCCAGCCACACCACACCTTGCACAACCACACCCACATTAGTCGAATGTAGTGTGGCTAGAGGCGGCCAGCCACACCACACCTTGCACAACCACACCCACACGAGTCGATTGTGGTGTGGCTAGAGACGGCCAGCCACACCACACCTTGCACAACCACACCCACACGAGTCGATTGTGGTGTGGCTAGAGGCGGCCAGCCACACCACACCTTGCAGAACCACGCCCACACGCGGCGATTGTGGTGTGGCTAGAGGCGGCCAGCCACACCACACCTTGCAGAACCACGCCCACACGCGGCGATTGTGGTGTGGCTAGAGGCGGCCAGCCACACCACACCTTGCAGAACCACGCCCACACGCGGCGATTGTGGTGTGGCTAGAGGCGGCCAGCCACACCACACCTTGCAGAACCACGCCCACACGCGGCGATTGTGGTGTGGCTAGAGGCGGCCAGCCACACCACACCTTGCAGAACCACGCCCACACGCGGCGATTGTGGTGTGGCTAGAGGCGGCCAGCCACACCACACCTTGCAGAACCACGCCCACACGCGGCGATTGTGGTGTGGCTAGAGGCGGCCAGCCACACCACACCTTGCAGAACCACGCCCACACGCGGCGATTGTGGTGTGGCTAGAGGCGGCCAGCCACACCACACCTTGCAGAACCACGCCCACACGCGGCGATTGTGGTGTGGCTAGAGGCGGCCAGCCACACCACACCTTGCAGAACCACGCCCACACGCGGCGATTGTGGTGTGGCTAGAGGCGGCCAGCCACACCACACCTTGCAGAACCACGCCCACACGCGGCGATTGTGGTGTGGCTAGAGGCGGCCAGCCACACCACACCTTGCACAACCACACCCACACGCGTCGATTGTGATGTGGCTAGAGACGGCCAGCCACACCACACCTTGCACAACCACACCCACACGAGTCAATTGTGGTGTGGCTAGAGGCGGCCAGCCACACCACACCTTGCACAACCACACCCACACGCGTCAATTGTGGTGTAGCTAGAGACGGCCAGCCACACCACACCTTGCACAACCACACCCACACTAGTCGAATGTGGTGTGGCTAGAGGCGGCCAGCCACACCACACCTTGCACAACCACACCCACACGAGTCGATTGTGGTGTGGCTAGAGACGGCCAGCCACACCACACCTTGCACAACCACACCCACACGAGTCGATTGTGGTGTGGCTAGAGGCGGCCAGCCACACCACACCTTGCACAACCACACCCATACGCATCGATTGTGGTGTGGCTAGAGGCGGCCAGCCACACCACACCTTGCACAACCACACCCACACGAGTCGATTGTGGTGTGGCTAGAGGCGGCCAGCCAGACCACACCTTGCACAACTACACCCACACGATTCGATTGTGTTGTGGCTAGAGGCGGCCAGCCACACGACACCTTGCACAACCACACCTACACGAGTCGAATGTGGTGTGGCTAGAGGCGGCCAGCCACACCACACCTTGCACAACCACACCCACACACGTCGATGGTGGTGTGGCTAGAGGCGGCCAGCCACACCACACCTTGTACAACCACACCCACACGAGTCGATTGTGGTGTGGCTAGAGGCGGCCAGCCACACCACACCTTGCACAACCACACCCACACGAGTCGATTGTGGTGTTGCTAGAGGCGGCCAGCCACACCACACCTTGCACAACCACACCCACACGAGTCGATTGTGGTGTGGCTAGAGGCGGCCAGCCACACCACACCTTGCACAACCACACCCACATGAGTCGATTGTGGTGTGGCTAGAGGCGGCCAGCCACACCACACCTTGCACAACCACACCCACATGAGTCGATTGTGGTGTGGCTAGAGGCGGCCAGCCACACCACACCTTGCACATCCACACCCATACGCGTCGATTGTGGTGTGGCTAGAGACGGCCAGCCACACCACACCTTGCACAACCACACCCACACTAGTCCAATGTGGTGTGGCTAGAGGCGGCCAGCCACACCACACCTTGCACAACCACACCCACACGAGTCGATTGTGGTGTTGCTAGAGACGGCCAGCCACACCACACCTTGCACAACCACACCCACACGAGTCGATTTTGGTGTGGCTAGAGGCGGCCAGCCACTCCACACCTTGCACAACCACACCCACACTAGTCGAATGTTGTGTGGCTAGAGGCGGCCAGCCACACCACACCTTGCACAACCACACCCACACGAGTCGATTGTGGTGTGGCTAGAGGCGGCCAGCCACACCACACCTTGCACAACCACACCCACACACGTTGATGGTGGTGTGGCTAGAGGCGGCCAGCCACACCACACCTTGCACAACCACACCCACACACGTTGATGGTGGTGTGGCTAGAGGCGGCCAGCCACACCACACCTTGCACAACCACACCCACACACGTTGATGGTGGTGTGGCTAGAGGCGGCCAGCCACACCACACCTTGCACAACCACACCCACACACGTTGATGGTGGTGTGGCTAGAGGCGGCCAGCCACACCACACCTTGCACAACCACACCCACACACGTTGATGGTGGTGTGGCTAGAGGCGGCCAGCCACACCACACCTTGCACAACCACACCCACACACGTTGATGGTGGTGTGGCTAGAGGCGGCCAGCCACACCACACCTTGCACAACCACACCCACACACGTTGATGGTGGTGTGGCTAGAGGCGGCCAGCCACACCACACCTTGCACAACCACACCCACACACGTTGATGGTGGTGTGGCTAGAGGCGGCCAGCCACACCACACCTTGCACAACCACACCCACACACGTTGATGGTGGTGTGGCTAGAGGCGGCCAGCCACACCACACCTTGCACAACCACACCCACACACGTTGATGGTGGTGTGGCTAGAGGCGGCCAGCCACACCACACCTTGCACAACCACACCCACACACGTTGATGGTGGTGTGGCTAGAGGCGGCCAGCCACACCACACCTTGCACAACCACACCCACACACGTTGATGGTGGTGTGGCTAGAGGCGGCCAGCCACACCACACCTTGCACAACCACACCCACACGAGTCGATTGTGGTGTGGCTAGAGGCGGCCAGCCACACCACACCTTGCACAACCACACCCACACGATTCGATTGTGTTGTGGCTAGAGGCGGCCAGCCATACCACACCTTGCACAACCACACCTACAGAAGTCGAATGTGGTGTGGCTAGAGGCGGCCAGCCACACCACACCTTGCACAACCACACCCACACACGTCGATTGTGGTGTGGCTAGAGGCGGCCAGCCACACCACACCTTGCACAACCACACCCACACGAGTCGATTGTTGTCTGGCTAGAGGCGGCCAGCCACACCACACCTTGCACAACCACACCCACACGAGTCGATTGTGGTGTGGCTAGAGGCGGCCAGCCACACCACACCTTGCACAACCACACCCACACGAGTCGAATGTGGTGTGGCTAGAGGCGGCCAGCCACACCACACCTTGCACAACCACACCCACATGAGTCGATTATGGTGTGGCTAGAGGCGGCCAGCCACACCACACCTTGCACATCCACACCGACACGCGTCAATTGTGGTGTGGCTAGAGGCGGCCAGCCACAAAGCAACTTTCTTTGTGCTATGGCCCGAGATTGCTGACCACACGAACCCGAGATCGCCTCGTGTAATGTTGCACACAACTTTGAGCCCGTCGCAAAGTAAAAGAACTGACTGCAAATCTCAACATGCAAAGAGAAAAGAGCAAAGGGTTGGGCTTGCCATCGGCGATCAGAAGCACATGGAAAAGGGTCGACTTAACTAGGGATGACTTAGCTTTTGAAGCGTCCATTAGGGTGTGCTGCATTCATCGTTGCCGTTGTCTCCAGTTCACCAGACCGTACCAACTTGGTCTTCTTCTGCAGAGCACTCTCTCTCCCACACACCCACCGCAGACATGACACAATGATTAAACGCTTTCATTCTTGCACGTGTGCATGGGTGCAGTCGTGCAAGTACGCTACAAGGGCAGAAATGAACACACACACATCAGAGTTTGACATGCACCACATGACAAACATTCAGGCTGGAGCACCTCCCTTCCCTCCATCCCGATATCCCCAGACATCACTCTCATCCCTAATCACAGTCTCACACCCACCGACAGTCTAAAGACAACTTGAAGCACATCAGTGCAGAGGCCAACCACCTCTCCCCTCCCCCCCCAACCCCGTCCTAGGCCATGTACCACTTCCCATGTCTTTGTACCATGTCATGCATGCTCTGTTACACACCTATCACACTGCAACCAATGTTGATGGCTGACCACTTCTTCAAAGGGGGAAGGGGGTGGGAGGGGGGGGGGGGGGGGGGGGGGAGGAAACCCCCCCCTCCCCTGCAGTTCCTTGGCTCACCTACATGGAAGTGGAGTGGAGTGCGATGGCGGCACATGAAAAGCACAAAGAAGCAAAAAACGTGCAGTGTTAGCTTGTGCATGGGAAGTAGATGCAGACACACGCATGCAACATGCACAAGCGTGATGCTGAGTGTTTGCCACAAGAAACAGTCACATATGCACCATAATGCACAATAAACAGTCACAAGCACATCTACAGCATAATTCAATAGGCAAAGCATGTGTCAATGTGCGTCGTTTAATTCATTCATTTTTGTGAAGTGCAAAACGCAAGTGGTGCAGCTCGCACAAGGGACAGTCCACCCGCCCGTGGACTCATCCCCATGCACATGCACACCACTCGAGCTATAATGAGTGTGCACACGTGCATGCTTGCATGCAAATACAAGTGCAACCGCAAAGCACAAGAACATCTGTAATGATGTGGGGGATGGGGGGAGTTGAGGACAGAGGGGGGCGGAAAAAGGGATACAGGTGCAAATAGAGGGAGAGAAGGGAGGAGGGCATGCCCCTCCCTCCCCTCTTTCACCATGTCTCACCTCATTCGTGCGGTGTTGGTCCCAACACGTAGAAACGGAGCTCGATGGCGGTGCATGAAACAGAACACACAGAGCAGATGAGACAAAAGGAAGAGTGGTGTTACTTCATTAGGTTCAGTGCATGATTACTTGGATGGAACATGCACACAAATGTCTTCGTCCTGTGGACAAAGGGAACGCATCCCCATGAAACGTCTAGTGGCAAACAAAGCGTGCAAAATAGAAAATGCCAGAGCCGGTTGTGTTGTAGCATGAAGTGGTGCATAGAACGAGAGAGTGCATGTGCACATGTGCATGTGAGGGGATGCCACCTGCAACGTGGCCTCACCCTCATACGCATGTGCAGCACACACAGGCATACACACACCCTCACAATTATATGCCACATGTCCTGTCTGCAACACAGGCCATGGTCATAGTCGTTCGTGAGTGTGCATGCACACGTGGTGCTTGTCATTTAGTCTTTTTAGAAACAAAAAAACAATTTTCACGTGCAATACAAGTAATGCGACAATGGAAAACGATCTCTCAATTTTGCAATATGTGAAACTTTATTCAATACATCCCCTTCCCCTCTCACCCCTCCAACCTTACCCCCCTTGCCCCCTTCCCCCCCTTCTAAATTTGGGAGTGGAGAGGAGTGTGTGAGGATGGGCCAAAGAGTTGTTGGCGGCGATGTCCCACTTCTCCAACCTCGCCTGCTCTCCAACTCCCCTTTGTACCTACGGCCTTGCTGCACCTCCGGACCCTCCCCCTCTTGCAGCATCCACTCGTTTCATCCACTTGTTTGGAGAAGGCACGAGCTCCACGCAGTTTGAGAACACACAGAACAAACAGAATGCATGGATAGAGAGAGACAAACCTCGATTCAGAAGCATGTTCCATTCTGCTACAGAGCATGGTAAGTCTTTGAGTTTCAAACAATGTGTAAGAAACGAGAAAAACATGCGATTGCATGAACGAGCATACTTGAACATGATGCTGCAATTTCTCACACAAAACAGCAACACACAAGCACGTGCCAATGTGCGCCGCTTGATTCATTCATTTTTGTGAAGTGCAAAAGGCAAGTGGTGCAACCAGCACAAGGGACACAGTCCACCCGCCCGTGGACTCACTCCCATGCACATGCACACCACTTGAGTTGTAAAGAGTGTGCACACAAGTGGGTGCTTGCATGCAAAAACAAGTGCAGCCGCAAAGCACAAGAAAAACTGGGGAGAGAGGGAGGGACGGACGGACAGACAGACGGAGGGAGGGAGGGAGGGAGGGAGGGAGAA
>SZWC01018044.1:45001-58154 GCA_023375785.1 Penium margaritaceum | reverse complement strand
TAGTTATAATCCCAGCCATCCATTCTTACCACTGGCCTAGCGATACTTTTCACTATACGAGAACTTTAGTGCATGGAAGTAGGCAAACATTGTTCTTGCATTGACCCTCATGTAGATCTAGCCTTGACACGAATAGATGTTCCATGCATAAATTCAATTTGCTCATCACTACTATTTACGAGCGACTCAGTGATGAGGTAAAAACCTACAACGCCAATCCTACCACACACACACCTGCCAATCTTGTCTATGCCTACACTATGGTTTGTTGCTAGTCAAGCAGTTTGAAATACATTGAGCATCCAATACGACACGCTTCAGATGTGTATTTATGAGACAACAGAAGTTGATTCTGTATGTAGAAAGAAACTTGTCCATGATCTTGAGATAGTAATGCCCAACTTGTAGTCATTGATTCTTGCTATTGTCAACAGCTTGATTCTTGAGTACTCCAACCTCATGTGTGACATTGAGAGAGAAATTTCTGAGCATCATTGCCGGAGAATCTCATCATGGAGGAGCACGAAAGGGTACACGTCTGCGCTGGCACGGTGTACGAGAACCTTGTTGCCCAAGTGTACTGGATGGGTGTGAAAAAGCAGGTCATAGAGGTGGTGGCAATCTGTGGTATCTGTCTCCTTCATCTTCTTCGCCATTGGATTCAACAGCCTCGCTTCGTGTGCGCCAGGCTTGGTGCACTAATGGAATGAGTGGCCATCGACTTCCACAGGCCCCTCCGCCCTGCCAGGAATGGCAACATACACTGGATCCTGGGCATAGACCACATGACAAAGTGGGTCATGGACAGTCAGTGCCCAAAGTTGACGCCATCCGCGCTGTTGCATTTCTCAAGGAGGAGGTTGTCTACCAAGGCGGGGGCTGCCGTGTTGTCCAGTGTGACAACGGCTCACACTTCAGTGGCGCACTTGCCACTGTGGCTGCCTACTTCAACATTGAGATCGATAACGGTGCACCTCGACGGCCACAGGAACAAGGGCTGGTGGAACGGATGCACGGCGCCATCACACAAACCATCCGCAAGCTGTCAGATGACAATGAACCATGGGACGAGTGGCTGGAAGACATCGTCTACAAGTACAATATCACACCACAATCTTCCACCAGCTTCTCGCCCTACATGCTGCGCAATGGCCAGTAACACTAGACCGTGGCTACCCTTCCCCTCATGCCGGACACGCCAGTTCCATTGCAAGAAGAAGGCGCAACGGTTGTTGATGATGTGGAGTTCATGAAGAAGTGGGGCGAGTGACTCCAAAGGTGCTTGCAAGGAGGTATAGTTAATCATTCCTCTTTTCTACACTGCATGATCTATGTATTACATATAAATATAGGAAGCTTCTAGGAGGTGTCCTTCCGGTTCAAATATACCTGTTCACGAAACAATGTGTGTTATGGGAATACATTTTCAGCGTTTATAAATTTAGGGCTTTCTGTATTGTGACATTTGAATTCCAATGTGCCCAATATTCTTTACCTACCTTTTTGGAGGGGGGGCAACATGGGAATCTGTGTATCTCACGGACATGTGAAAAATACACTAAGTGTATCATAGACTTAGTGTATTTTCCACATTATGAGATACACAGATCATACACTCCTCCAATGCACTTTACCTGTTTGGGGGAGGGAGGGGCAACATGGGAGCCGGATATGCCCCCCTCCTCCAAAAGGGCAAAGTGTATTAGGGGAGTGTATATGATCTGTGTATCTCACGGACATGTGAAAAATACACTAAGTGTAATATACACTTAGTGTACTTTTCACATGTCCGTGAGATACACATATCATAGACACTCCTCCAATACACTTTGCCTGTTTTGAGGGGGGGAGGAACATGGGAGCCGGATATCCCCTCCCCCCTCTAAAAGAATAAAGTTTATTGGGGGAGTGTCTATGATCTGTGTATCTCACAGACATGTGAAAAATACACTAAGTGTACACTTTGTGTATTTTTCACATGTGCGTGAGATACACAGATCATAGACACTCCCCCAATACATTTTACCTGTTTGGAGGGGGGGGGGCATAGGAGCGGGAGATCCTCCCCCCTTCAAAAAGGGCAAAGTGTATTAGGAGAGTGTATATGATCTGTGTACCTCACGGACATGTGAAAAATACACCAAGTGTATAATACACTTAGTGTGTTCTTCACATATCCATGAGATACACAGATCATAGACACTCCTCCAATACACTTTGCCTGTTTGGGGGGGGGGGGGCAACATGGGAGCCGGATATCCCCCCCTCCAAAAGAGGACAGTGTAGTGGGGGAGTGTCTATAATATGTGTATCTTACGGACATGTGAAAATTAAACTAAGTGTACACTTAGTGTATTTTTCACATGTCCATGAGATACACATATCATAGACACTCCCCAATACACTTAACCTGTTTGGAGGGGGGGGGACATGGGAGCGGGAGATCCTCCCCCCCTCAAAAAGGGAAAAGTGTATTAGGGGAGTGTCTATGATCTGTGTATCTCACGAACATGTGAAAAATACATTAAGTGTATTTTACACTTATTGTATTTTTCACATGTTCTTGACATAAACAGATAACAGACACTCCCCTAATACACTTTACTTGTTGGGGGAGGGGACATAGACCCAGAAATCCCCCTCCCAAAACGTAAAGTGTACTAGAGATACACAGATCACAGACACTTTCACATGTCCATGAGATACACAGATCATAGAAACTCCTCCAATACACATTACCTGTTTGGAGAGGGGGAGCAACATGGGAGCTGGATATCCCCCTCCTAAAAAAGGGTAGAGTGTATAAGGGGAGTGTATATGATCTGTGTATCTCACGGACATGTAAAAAAAACACTAAGTGTATTATACACTTAGTGTATTTTCCACATGTCCATGAGATACACAGATCATAGACACTCCTCTAATACACTACTTGTTCGGAGGGGGGGGGGGCAACATGGGAGCCGGAGATCCCCCCCTCCAAAAGAGTAAAGAGTATTGGAGGAGTGTGCTCCCCGCTACCGCGGGGCCCAGCAAGAGCCCGGGCAAGGAAAATTACAAAAACCTCAACCACGGAATGTAGCATCGTGTCCATTATGTTTCCGCCGAGTTCCGCATCCAGGAATACACATGGTAAGTTGTTATCGTAGTAGCACTTTAAAGGTCCAAGTACAAATGCATTTCTGTGTAAGTAAAATGTAAATTGAGTCGTGGAAAAAGAAACCATGGTACTTGTTGAGTGTTTAAAACTTAATTACAAGCCTTCCAAAAATGTTCGCGTGTTAAATCATTTAAAGACATGGTTCTATGTATAAACATATCTCGTAAGGTAAATTGTAACGTAACTTCCCCAAAGGTACCATGAAATCTCAAGAGGCATACATTTGACATGTACACTTTATGAAGAGTGTATTTTTTAGAGGCAATTAACATAAATTCTTGCAAGAGGCTCAGACACATAGGACAGTAGCGACACAACGGGACGTGGACCATGCCAACGCCGGACTCATGAGTGACGACTTTCAAGCCAGTGACGGCGTGCGCCCAAAGCGGAAGAGATCGGCAGGCAACGTTTCGATGAGGTCACTCTGCTTGACCAATGCTATCAGGTCTGGGTGGTGGGTGGGGTTTACGCGTGGCTCGACGTTGGAAACTCCTCTAAAATTGTTGTCCGATGTGAACAGATGGAGAAGCTGCCGGTTTGATGGCAGACACTGGCCGCCGGCATATGCCCACCCTAACTCCCCATCGAAGAAGACGTCATGGAGATTTCGGCGAGCGCACCAGCTACGCCAGCTTCCTCCAATCGCCCGGAGCGCCCTCCCCCGCCAATGCTGTCCACATCCTTCGGTGCATGGGCGTTGCCCTCCCATCCGAAATCTGGTCAGGCACCAAATCCTAGTCAACATGCTCTCTTGGTTGGGGGGACCCGGCTTGCGTCATCGGGTATTGGGGTGGCTGTCTAGGAACAAGACGTGGAAAGAGAGAATGAGCAAGAGGAAAGGGCAGCCATAACAACTCTACAACAAGAAGAAGCGTCGCCAGCACCACAACTGGAACCTCTAGCACAAATCCTACCAGCAAAGCCGGAATGAAAATCCCAAGTAGCATCAGAAACCACAACCTGAAAGTGTCGCACAACAGGCAAGGACCAAATCCCTGCCCAACGACATAGACTGGTTGGATTCACTCGGGAAGGCATGGAGACACGGGAAGGAACAGAATTGCCCTCTGCAGCAGCTCCACCCGGAGCAACGCACGAGGCGCCAGCACCACCAGCAGCTGGGAAAAGTATGGGACCTCAGAACCAAGTAGCTAATAGCCTTGTGGTCAGCTGTAAAATAAAATTGTCTTCAATACTCTATCGTATATGGGGTTGTTACATTCATTGTAGCATCGTCCATACCATTGTTTTCTCCTCTGTATTGTCAAAATGCACTATATGACGTTCCTCTATCACATTCATTATCCCTGCTCTTGTTGTCCAAGGTTGAAATTGTGGCCGGGTTATGGGGAAGGAAAAGGGAGAGGGGAAGAATACCTTACCCTTTGCCAGTTTCCCAGGTAACATGATTTGCTTGAATTTCTGCCTACGTGATAACTTTGCATTCAAGTGCATCACCTCTCAAGACATTGCACACCTACATAAGCAATGTGTATTAACTAGACACGCATGGCCGAAAGTTCCTTGTCGCACACCGCCTCCTCTAGCGCATCCTCCTGCCCAACCTCCACATCCAGATTCACACGGCTGAACTCTACCACCGCACTTCCCTCATTTGGCATAACCCAGGGACTGGCTGCCAGCATATGGCATGAACACCTGCTCTGGGCCCACATCATCAGCCTATGTTCCTTCGTAGTGATATCCTCCCACCTACCAGGTACCGACTGCTCCTACTACCCCCCCCCCCATCTCCAGTACCACTCCATTGGCTTCCGGAAAAACAGAGCATCAAATGGAGTACTCCCTCATCCACCTTCTCCCCCTACATTATCAGGGGTTGAGAGTATTACAACAATGTTTATTGATTACGTGTTTTGATTCGATACTGTTCTTTGTAAGAAGCCTTTTGGGATGGTGTTCAGATATTTGCATGTCAATAAACCATGGATTTATGGATTGGACTTAAGGTCAACACTTTTTTTCTCGTTGACCAGGTGTGGCGTCCTGTCCACTATTCATGTGCCGGATGGCTTTTGAATCTTTGATTCAAAGGCCACCTTTCACATGATGTCCGTTCCTCCATCTTTCTTTTGCCTTTGGTACAATCAAGTTGGTTTGTTTCGTCTGCATCGGCGCGGGCCAGTTCCTGTTACGATGCTGGTACTAGTCGCTTTGTCAACTCTAGTGCTGCATTTTTTCTATCTAAAGTTCCTTTCCAAGAGTTTAGCCCGCTTTCAGTGAGGTCACTAGATGACCAGTGCATAAACTTCTCTTTGAGTCGAGGCGCTGGAATTTATACTCCCTCCTATCCGCGTGCTCTTTCTTCTCTCACTCTTCCAGATCCATATTCCTTCACTTCTCTCCCTTAAAATCTCTAGGTTTCTGGTCATTATCCATCACCCACCTCTGCTATCCCTCTTCCCCACTGTATCCATTTCCATCCCCTTGAAGTTCGGGCTATCAAAAAAAATCTTGACAACATTCTCCTCCTTCTTCCAGAAGCTCTGGCTATCAACAAACGCTCCATATCCTTCACTTAACGGCGGGGGGAATCACTTATGAGAGAAATAGAACCTTATGTATGAATTCACATGCGAATAAAAATCTGGTGTTCTTGCTCTCACATTATTGCATCTTACATCACTTGATTCCATCCATTCTTTCCAGCTATACATTCATTCTTCTTACTTATACACGCATACAATGCCTCCTTGTACAGCTGTTATTGATGTTTTCCATTATTTGAGCATCTGGGTATCTATTTCTTAAGCTTGTTACTTCTCGAGCACCGTTTTTGCCTCTTTGGAATAATGCAACCTTTGTGGTCACTGTCATATATTCCCTTCTTCATTCAATGGCCAAGTCACCAGTATGAGAGATTATTTCCATTACGTTACAAGATCACAAGGCGCACATCATTATTTGGGGACTTTAATGGTGTCACATCACCCCCTAATTGGTATCCTTCATTTCTTACCTCTTTTGAGCTTCCTTCACAACCAATGTGTACATGGGGCCTATATCAGACTCGTGACCTCTCACTTGGCCAAATCAAAAAAATGGCCAAGTTAACCATTCACTCAAATGGTGTACTCACAGGTTATATCTCGTAGGAGACAGAGCATAAATAAGTCACCCTACAACAGACCCAAGGGTCATACCTCCATAAGGGATAGAGAATTCCTAATACACCATTGAACAAGGTCCAAACATAATCAACAAATCCCTCTTTCCTCCATCTTGCATCAGCTGCCATGATCATTCTTCATCACCTGCGTTGACTATGCCAATACCTTGCTTGCCCACCTGGTGGAGATCCTTTTCCAATGGCCTCGTAAGCATGTCATTCCAGTTTAGCTTGGTACCAACATACTCAAGCTCCACTTTCTACTTGCATATCAAGTCCCGAGCATAGTGGTAGCAGATTTCTACGTGTTTTTGTTTGCACTTAGAGAGGACTGGGTTCTTCGACATGTCAATGGGGCTTATGTTGTCCATCTTGTTGATCGTTGTTATTGAATGTGGTATTTTCTTCTCAGATAGCAATCTGTGGAGCCACTGCATCTCTTCACACACCTCAGCCAAGGTGATGTACCCAGCTTCAACTGTTGATTGACAGGCAATGTACTCGGTGGATTTTGTTTCGTCTATCCTACCTCCCCACTCAGTGTCAGTGTAACACATGAGACAAAGTGACGCAGATCCAGCGAGGCCTCCAAAGTGGAGCTCCACATGTCGTGTCCCCATGTACCTTAAGGTACCGTGTGATGCGCCTCACAGACTGCTAGTGTAGTGGACAAGGGTTGGCCACGAACCAGCTCATCTGCCTGAAAGCATTAGCTATATTTGGTCACGTGGCGATCATGTCATACATTAGACTGCCCACTACATTATGATATGGAATGCCCAACATGTCCATTTTCTCAGCTCCGTAAGATGGGGACATAGAGGTGGAGAGCTTGCACTCTGAGCTCATGGGTATGTTGATAGGCTTGCAATCAACCATGTTGTAATGTTTGAGGATGGTGTCGATGTATTTTGTGCGGTAGCAAGGCCTACAAAATGTGTCAATACCAATTTGAGATACACTAAACCCCCGTTTGCTTATATTGTTACTGGTACCCATATAACCATGGTCTAATGTCTTCATGGACTTTGTGATGTGTATGCCCGTCACATCGGAGGGATTTGATGCAATACTCATAGTGGTTGATCGTTCTCAAAGATATCATTGGTTGATCCACATGAAACCATTTGGTGGATGTGGATTGAGATTGCGATCAACGTTTGTACAAACCTACCCCCAATCATCAATGTATATCACTGTTCCGCACCCACGGCATAGTACGCGAGCTCAATCCACATGTTCAACATTTGTACGAGGTCTTCAGTCACAACTGTACCCTCCGTCATCTATTGACCGTCCAGTTCTAACACAGTGAATTAGGGAGCACGTCATCTAAAAACTTGGGACGACTCCCTCCCCCAAATCCCCCCTCCCCCGTTCAACATAAGCGCTTTCTGGTTGGTATGTTTCATCAGGTACTTTACCCCAGCACAACCCCAAATGTTAAATTTCCATGTGCAAACCATAAAATCCATAAATGAAACCAAAAACATCATGTTTTTTTTCCCCTAAAAACTTAAAAGCGTGAATTCTGGACTCCAAAATTCTCTCTTTAACCCCCCAGCACTCATGTTTGAAGTCAAAGTTTTGACATTCAAACCTCGAACCTCAAAGTCAGAGCAGTAAACTTTGACCCCTGGCAATTGAACTTATAACTTTATACTACAAACTAGGATAGCTGAATCACAATATGTATATTAGAGTATCCTTCGAAGTTTGAATCGCCAGTTGGAAAAGCCTTAGATTTTTAGATGTTGATGTGTCATGTGCTACTAACGTGGGTCAACGCGACTTACCATGAAAAAATGCCTAATTCTGAGTGCTTACGGAGACAAACCATGACTATATTACAAAAGAAGAGGAAATTTAGCTTGTATGCAGTGCCAAGGATAAGCCTGAAAAAGGGACAGTCTCAATCCAGTGGAGCCTGAGGTTCTGGGGTGACCACTATGGAGGGGATCACATCTATGTGCCGGGGTGGACGTCAATGTGCAGGGGTTCACGGTGGCTAGGTAAATACTACTTGGAATGGATTGGATGTACAAGTGAACCGAGTCGAGCTTGCGCACAACTCCAAATCATCCGCCACAACGGGATAGATCTCCTCTCAGGTGGTTATGGCAAAATCCCCTCAACTGTAGCGGGTTTGTTGAGTTAGAGAAACAATCTGGCACTTGATACACAAGGACAAGACTTCAAGAGCATCTTGGATGTCACTCGTCAGAAACTCACAAAAACACACACGGGTATGAAGCAAGCAACAAGAAAGCATAAAAAAACTTAGTTCCATGTTGGTTGTAGCGCACGACTGGAACCACATGGCTCGAGTGAGGATCCCTGGCCTACTGGCACTCAAACGGGAAAGCTTGAGGGTCGAAGACCCTCAAGCTCTGCTATCTTTGCGTGGTTAGCCAAGGATTTCTTCCAATCACCTGGACTGGTACTAGTGCGCCGAGGCTTTATTTCAACGCGCGCATGCCGAGGATGGCTCACTCCTAACAGGGGTGAATGTAACGCGTGCCCAATGCCATGTGGCTCGAGTGGTGGTCCCTGGCTTGTGGGCGGTTGGACGGGATGGCTTGAGGGTCGGAGACCCTCAAGCAACGGGTTTTCGCCTAGTCAGCCAAATGTTTCGTTCAATCTGCTACATTGCTGATTACGCTCTACCTAGCTCCACAAATGTGGAGCTTGTTTGTTTGCAAGGAAAAGACTACGCAAAATCCAAACCACGCCTAGTTATTGACACAAAATTTGGCGGAATAAAAACCCACCTGGTGCTATGTTCGGTGCTTTTGGGTTCAAAATTTTTGCTTGTCCAGGCACCTGCTGGGCCTCGCGATGATTGGACCTAGCAGGTTTCCTTATTGGATGGAGTAGTAATATACCCATCATTTCGGTCGATAGATCAGCGCTCTCTAGAGTCGAAAACAGAATGACAGTGATGCCCATGTTTTTTGTTCTTCGAGCGAAAACGGGCACAGCTGACATATATTTCATGTATATAACATGTTTGACATGGATTTTGACAACGAGGGTGAAGTCGAACTTTGTCCGTCATTGCGAGCTCATAATAGGGGTTTCACGACAAAACCTCCCTGCAAGCTCGCGATTACCCTACCAAACCCCCCACTATAACTAGGGGGTTTGTGGAGGGTTTGGGGGGGGGTACGAGATGCGGCACGCGTTGTGATAGAAGAAAGGGAATCTGCCGGGCCCCGCTACCGCCGGGCCCGGTAGATGCCCGGGCAAGTAAAAAAAGTAAAACCCAGACCCCCAGTGTAACTAGGGGGTTTGTCGGACATTGGGGGGGTTTGCGAGATGCGGCGCACTCTACGATAGAAGAAAGGGGATCTTCCAAGCCCCACTACCGCGGGGCCCGGCAGGTGCCCGGGCAAGTAAAAACTTATAGCCCAACCCCCCTAGTTCAACTAAGGGAGTTTGGTCAGAGTTCGTGCATTCACCCTTGAGAACGTGCAAGTTTTGGAGTTAGCACTTGCGAAATCCAAAACTCGCAACATGGTGACTTTTGACATCGGTGAGGCCGGTGTCAGAAGTCGCTAACTTCACCCTCGAAGTCGGCGGCATCCGACTTCGAGTGCGAAGTTGAATTCCGTTCCCGCTCGCACATTTGCAAACATGGACACCGCTGTTATTTTGTTTTCCATTATGGACAGTGCTGGTCTATCGAGCGAAACGATGGGTAGCGCAGTATTTCGAACCTTCCTTGTTTTGTAGGGGGGTCTCGTACCCACACCCACTCGATTTGCAAACCTATAATTCCCAATGAAAGCCATTCCCGAATGATACCCAAACTTGTGGAATTTATGTTGTAGCTTGCCGAGCTCGTGCTCGACCCCGGTGTAGCGGGGCACGGTAGACTCCCTTGTATCGTAGGAGGACCATTTGAGATCGAGTGAATTCAAATATAGTCGTCACTCGACTTTGCCTACCTGACAGCATGGCGATTCATTGTGTCTTCCACATCAGCAAGCTCAAGCACTACCGGGACCCTGACACACACTTCTTCAACAGAGTCGTCACACCACCTCTTATTCAAGTGGATGGAGATACGGGGTGTGGCATCGAAGATATCCACTAAGATATCGAAGATGCGCTCTGATACCAAGTTTTATGCCGAACGGAGCGTAGACGGTGAACACGTAGAAGTTGCGAGGCAGAGCACGATTTAGAAATTGGGACGCTTGAGCAATTTATAATAAGCAATGAGTGTACTTCGATGACAAGTGTCCAAATGATCGAACGTATGTATATACAAGTGTCGAATTACAAATGAGGTACATAGTTGGGGTTGGGTTGATCATCGAGTGAGGCGTGCGGAGTTGCGTCGTGAGTGGTCAGATTCGTGAAGCTCCGCCGACAAGTCGGGGGCCTTCGAGGATGGATGGCAAAGATGCGAGATGCATCTTTACAAATCGAGATATGTCTCTATGCGTTGAGAAGTTGACTGAAAGGTCGTGACAATTCTGTCGATGATTTGAAAGTATTTGGAGTTGTCAGAAAATGCAAAAAGGTTTGCCGGAGGGCGAGGGCTGTTGGCCGAATTGCCATCGACCTTTGGAGTGAAATTCAAGGTCTAAACGCGCGGTGGGCTATTTGTGTAATGTCAAAAATGCACACTCGGAAAGATTAGGGCCTCGTGTACGTTTGGTGCGTAACAGTCGGGACGTAGTGGCTAAAAAGGGGGAAGTGTTACGTCTCTGACGAACGCGAGTCCCTAAAACCTGCAAGTGGACATTTATGTTCGTACATTCATGGCCCACCGTGCGGCGACTTCAGGCTTTTTACGCCGTTTGGCCGCGGGCATTTTGACCAACTGCCCCGACCTCCGGTGTTCCGTTCCAGAAGTTTCTGACAACTTCGACCACTTTCCAGAATGGTGGACAGAAGTGTCGCGAACCATATCAATGTTTCGATATCGTTCGTTTGACTTTGCGACGACGCTCGACTTTTTTAAAGAAGCAATATTCTTGAAGCCCCCTAACTTCTCAGTGGAGATTCTCGAATCCTCCACTCACCGCGCGAACTTTCACGCGTCGCTCGGCTCAAACGCCAACGACCCGAACCATGCCTTATTCTCATTCTCGGCATTGTGTATACCTGCTCGAAGCACTCAACACTTCTCGTTGAAGTAAACTTTCTTCTTAGTGAAAATTATCCGATTTCCCCAAAATTTCAAATCTTTTTTTTCCCAAACCTCATTCTTGTGAACCACCTACGTTTCGTTCGGCAAAAGAGTGACTTCAAAGCTCGCATTGGGCCTACTTGAGACTGAACTTAGGAATTGGGGTACGGTGTTTGTGGTTTGCAGAAACTAGGACTAAGCTGCAAAACCCCCCGACTGGGAGGCCGCGAAAGTTCGAAAACAGCTCTTGCAAATCGTGTCATCCATAACCCTCAGTGGAGGCACTGGCACAGAGGAGCTCTTGTGGCAGGGCATCTGACGTGGCACGTTCGAGGTCTGACAATACCGTGACTGAACCAAGGCATGGTGATGGAAGCCCATGTCGCCGTTGCGCTCTGCGCTTCCATGTCAGCTGCGTTCGTCGCCAGCCTCTACCTTCGCGAAGCTCTCCTGTTCGCAAGACATTTCTCGGCGGGAGTGACATCACTGAATCGAAAACTAACGTCATCCGTGATAGGGATGAGTACATCCTCGTCGTCATGTCCATTACTGTCGCAGCCAGCCGCTTCCCAACTCCCCGGATCAGAAATGCATTCTGTCCCTGCCGGTGGCATGGATGATGGCGGTGATGTTGGGATGACGTCAGCAACATGTCAGCGGGGAGGGAGAGGGCAGTCCAGGAACCATCCGGCTGTTGTCGTGTGGCGGTTCGTGGGCGTGACGTGCACGTGCGCGTACGCCGTGGGCCTCGTTGCTGCCTCACGTAGTGGCTGGTTTGAGGTGTGTGTTGAGGTGTGGGTTGTCGTGGCTGGTTTGAGGTGTGGGTTGTTGAGGCTGGTTTGAGGTGTGGGTTGTTGAGGCTGGTTTGAGGTGTGGGTTGTTGTGGCTGGTTTGAGGTGTGGGTTGTTGAGGCTGGTTTGAGGTGTGGGTTGCTGTGGCTGGTTTGAGGTGTGGGTTGTTCTGTGGGCCATTAAATGGCTGGGTTGAAGTCTGGCTGAAAAACCAGCCAAGACAAGTTCTCCGTTCGCCACCTCCCATTGGTCAGAAATTCAACAGTTTTGGTGCAATTGAATGTCTCCAAAGCCCGTGGATGCCTACGCTGCTTGTGCTGCCACTGAAACTTGTCTTCACACTCGCTGGTCTTCCAGTCTGTCCACAACAAATGTAAATGTGGGTGATTCTTTTCCGCCTCAGCTGTCAAACGAGAGAGATGCACGGTAAACACTTTTCCTTTCTCATGCGCTTGCAGGGGCGAACACGACAACGAGATGGTTCCATCCCAGAATTTCCCTCTGTGCTTCTCCTTTTGGGAATTCGCAGCAAGGGAATGGTGAGAGAATTGCAAATAACTGCCCTTGTCTTGAGATTTCGCATAACATCATTGTTCACCCTTGCACTCTCGTCCTCCCCCTCGTCTTTGCGGTCGTCGTTGTCGCTGCCGCTGCTGCTGCCGCCGCTGTCACCATTGTTGTCTTCGCCGTCGTCGCGGTCGCCGTTGTCGTCGTCATGATCGCCGCCATCGTCGTCATCGTCGCCGTCGCCGTCGCCGCCGTAGCCGTTGCCGCCGCCACCACTGCTGTCGATGTTGCCATTGTCATCGTCTTCGTCATCTTCATCATCACCGTCGTCGTTATTGTTGTCATCATCGTTGTTGTTGCCGTTGTTGTTCTTGTCGTCATCCTCCTCCTCCTCCTCCTCCTCCTCCTCCTCCTCCTCC
>SZWC01018044.1:10669-21547 GCA_023375785.1 Penium margaritaceum | reverse complement strand
GAGACTGTCGTGGACTTTCGCCCTTTCCTTGGAGAGGTCGGCACGGGCGTGGGTGCTGATCTACGTGGGGACTGGGACCTAGCACTATCACTGCTTACTATAGAGATGCATGCCACCCGCGCGGCTCACATTCGCGCCTTCCACTCCCTTCGTCAGGGACCTGCTGAGTCTGCAGCTGATTACTGGCAGCGTGCCATGCGCATCTTCACACGCCTTGGGATTTCAGGAGGTACACAGCTCTGGGCGCTTTGCACGCTCATAATCAGAGTCCGTCTTGAGCACGTAGACATCTTCTCGGGGTACAGCGACGCCATGCTCGAGCCCTTCTCCACCTCCCTTCAACTTTTTCCTTGTGCACATCAGCTATTCCTATAGGTGACTTCCACCAACAAGGCAGCCGTGGCCTAGCAGGAGAGTTCCCTTGCTGCAATGTTCATTGCGTCACCGTTGACGCCCCTCTTGCGGACCACTTCTTCATCCTCTGGTACATCCTCCTCTTCCCCTTCCAACCCGACTACCCCGACTCAGATGTAGGGGGTGGCAATCGTGGCACAGGGGAAGAAGAGCAAGAAGAGGCATGGTTTCAGCCAGCAGCAGTCGCAACAGTAACACTCATCGGACGGTAGCAGTGGACGTATTGTCTACTGCTACAACTCGGGAGGCGATCATCGCTACATCGAGTGCCAGCAGCCGCTTGACTGGGCACGGATCACTCGTGGTCTTTAGGCTGCACACGCGTAGCGAGCTACGTCGAGGAGCACTGCCTCCGGTCGTGCGACGGCCACGATTGCAGTAATTCTTGCTTCGTCACCGGTGAGTAGTGGCGACCCGGACTCGTGTGACCGCACCATCGCCAAGCTCCGTCATCTTCTGGCGTTTCGATTTCAGGGAGGTGCGAGTGTGTTGTCACAGCCGGGTGGTTCACAGACTGTTTTTTTGTCTGTTCTTGTCGCTCATGATGACTCGTGTGGGGGGGCACAGCTGGCATGTGATGACGATGGGCCTCACAGTACCAATTGGATTCACGAGTCGCACATCTGTGCCCGTCGTCGTTCCTCCTCACCCGTTGCTCAGTGCATGTCTGAGGTTGAGTGTTCCATTGCCAGTTGTACAGTGATGCCCTCCGGTCGTGATCCCGTTGGCACTTGGATCATCGATTCTGGTGCCACTCATCACATGACCTGTCGTCGTAGTGACTTCGTTGTTCTCGGTCCAATTGCGTCTTTTTGCTCCATTCACACAGGCTTTGGTCAGTCCTTGCCAGTTTAGGGTGTTGGGGTTGTGTGCTTTGATGGTCTGTTTGGCCCGTTACATCTTTCCAAGGTTCCTTTTGTGCCTGGCCTTGAGCTCATCTTGCTTTCTGTGTGTGTCTGCACACTGATGGGACTCTCTGTGGAGCACACTATAGACTCCACGACTATGACAGCTATTGATAATCGTGCTGTTGTTTTTCGAGCCTCTGTTGTGGATGATCTGTATTGTGTCTCTCGGATTTTTTCTCCTTCTTGCTCCCCTCCCCTCCTGCTCGTGTGTTTGTCACCAACGTTCTGTTTGTAGAGTACCAGCGGCTGTTGCGTCGTCGTCTTTGTCATGTGGGCTCCGACATTGTGTCGAAGCTCATTCGGACACAGTCTGCACTCGGTCTTGACGCGACTTCTTTCGAGAAGCCGTACAAGACCAATCGTCTATTCTGCGCTCAGGGTAAGATGCATCATTGCACCTACCCTGACTCCCGTTCTTGAGCACTTTGTCCTCTCGCGTTGGTGCATTCGAACCTTCTCGGTCATCTTCATGTCGAGTGTCTGTCCGACCGGGGCAGATACGTCTTGACCCTGACTGATGACTTCACCCAGATGCGGTGGGTCCACAGCCTTCGCCAGAAGAGCGATNCGACTTCTTTCGAGAAGCCGTACAAGACCAATCGTCTATTCTGCGCTCAGGGTAAGATGCATCATTGCACCTACCCTGACTCCCGTTCTTGAGCACTTTGTCCTCTCGCGTTGGTGCATTCGAACCTTCTCGGTCATCTTCATGTCGAGTGTCTGTCCGACCGGGGCAGATACGTCTTGACCCTGACTGATGACTTCACCCAGATGCGGTGGGTCCACAGCCTTCGCCAGAAGAGCGATGCCGCTCTCGCGGTTCACCTCTGGCTAGTGATAGCTGAGCGTCAGTCTCGCCACATGCTGCATACCTTCTGTTCGGATCGTAGCGGCAAGTTTCTTGGTGAGATGGATAGTTTCTTCGCCGAGCACAAGGTTTTTCACCAGGTCTTTGCTCCTGCTACTCCTCAACAGAGCGTTGTCTCTGAGCGCTGGAACCACACCATGGAGGATGCAGTTCGCGCAATGCAGTCTGAGGACGGTCTCTCCGAGTCCTTCGCCTTCGAAGGATTCGCCTACATGACGTGGGTCTGGAACCGCCTGACCCATGGTCCTCTTCCAGACCATGTTACACCATACGAGCTCTGGTTTGGCCACAGTGCTGACCTGCGTCTCGCTCGTGTCTGGGGATCCTTGGCTTCAGTGTGGTACACCGTGGACCAAGAGGGGTCCAAGGTCTCGCCGTGTGGTTGCTTGTGTGCCTTCGTAGGCGTCTCCGTGTGGTCGAAGTCCTGGCATTTATGGGACCCGTCCCATCGTCGCATCGTTGAGTCCCACGACGCGCTCTTCTTTGAGTCTCTCACCTACCGTGATCTGACATCGATCATGTCGTTGTCCGTCACGCACGTTCTTACGTGTGAGGTTTCTCGACGAATGGGGGAGTATGAGCCTGCAAGCACATCTCTCCCGACTGGTGTGTCCGTTCGAGCCTCCTCCACTTCCCGGTCTCCGGCTCTTGATGACCCAACGATCTTCGCTATCGGCCTAGAGACCTCTCCAGTATAGCCGGCTTCTACCCTTGTTCCTTTGTACCGCAGAGGTACCCATGATCCTATACCTGAGGCCACCAGTACTCCTGCCTCTGTGCATGGTCTTGCCTCGACTCCTGCTCCTACTGTCACACCCAGTCTCGTGCCTCTCACACACGCATCTCCTCATATTGCATCACCTCCTCCTTTGCCTCAGCCCTCACCAACTGTGGTCGTGCTTGTTTTTGAGCCTGAGGTGAGCCCCTGGAGACCAGGTTACTCTAGTGAGCCTGGCGGTCGTCTTCGACCATTGGTCTCCGGAGTCCAGCGAGTGTCAGGTCCCATACCTAGGCCCTCCACTCGCAACATCACGAGTGGTGATCGCGACAAAAAGGCCCTAGGCTTGAGTGTCCGTACTGATCACACAGAGGTATATTCAAGGTGCCCTGTAGGGCACAATCTCGTCACTTGCGAGTGTCATATCGCTTGTGATGCAGCAGCTGACCTTTTGGTCGTCAGGCCTTGCACTGAGGCAAGTGCACTTGCCACTCTGAGCTCTCCCTCTATGGCACCTGATCCAGGCACACAGAGGGAAGATCTCTTATCAAAAGATACAAACGTCTAGCGTGCTGCATGTGAGGATCAGCTTCGTGCCATCTGAGAGCACGGAGTTTACGAGTTATTCGACCTTCCACCTGCGAGGAAGGCTATTCAGGTCAAGTGGGTCTTTCGCAAGAAAGTGAAGCCAGATGGCTCACTAGAACACCACAAGGCTCGCTTGGTTGGCAAGAGGTAATCTCATATCGAGGGCATTGATTACACTGACATCTTTGCCCCTCTTGACCACATGACCTAAGCTCGGGCTCTGTTTGATGTAGTGCCTCAGCATGACTGGGAATTACATCAGATGGACGTGAACAATGTGTTCCTCCATGGCTCTCTGGATGAGGAGATTTCCGTGACTCAGTCACGAGGCTTTGAGGACGGTGACAAGGTCTGGCGCTTGTGCAAGTCCTTGTACAGCCTCAAGCAGTCTATTCGGTGTTGGAACCAGGAGATCACTAACACCCTGACTCGTGCGGGATGTATACAGAGCGAGGCAGATCCAGATCTTTTCATCCACCGGATGCCTGAGCGGTTCACCACCATCGTGGTCTACATGGACGACCTTTTGATCGTGTCTCCTTCCATGGAGGCCATGAAGAAGGCCAAGGCGATCCTCTAGACTGCCTATAGGATGAAGGATCTTGGTCCTGTAGCGGTGTTCCTTGGCATGGAGATCGTGCGATACCGCAGACGTCGGACACTTATGTTGCATGAGGGCCAATACGTAGGTGTTGTGGGGGAGTGTTTTAGTGACCTCCTTGGCGTAGTGCCCACTGCCTCCACACCTCTCACACCTGACGGGCACGATGCCCTAAAGATGGACGATCCCACACAGCTGGAAAAGACAGTGGATGTGACCTTGTACCTCTGCCTCATCGGATCTTTGATATACCTTGCCACTACCACACGTCTCGACATTGCCTTTGCCATCAACCTCCTTGCACAATTTTTGTTGGCTCCATGTGCTAGAGCCCTTCATGCGGCTGTGTGAGTGGGAAGCATGACTAGCTCCCTTGGTATTCTCCAAACGAAATGTGTGCCCACTAGAACGTTTGTAAGTCGCCCAACAATTGAACCCCAAATGATGAACATCCCACAGAGCCCAAAGCCACAGAATTCCCATGTCTATGATCCAAAGGATGCTACTTGCCCCAACGCGATAGCCTTGAGGACGGAGAGCCTCATCACAAAACTTTAGGAAGCCAGGATCCTTACACAGGGGGCAGAAAAGGCTTGCCTTTTGCTTTGCTTGAAGGCAACAACAGAATGATGAGCAGTGAGTGTGAGTAGAGTTGTTGAAGAGTGCACATAGGTTGTGGCAGCTTGACTCCGCCCCCCAAAACAACTTGGGTCTACCATGATAGCACGTTACTTGCAATCCATAGTTGAGGATTCCACCTCTTTGGTGCTCCAATATAGAGGGTGCATGGATGATGCCTTGGAAGGCCTTGAAAATTGTATCATGTACTATGTTGAATTTTTGGGACCAAAATGGTTGCATACTAAAAGATAAAGCTTAGAATTCTTCTGACGGGAAGGCACAAGAGGTAGAGTGAGGTGACAACTAAATGCAAATCCTCAAGGTGACGCAAATCCCTGAAGCAATGCAAGCGCATCTCTAGGCTCCATTTGGCAAATTTTTATAGATGGTTTTTAGTGCACAAGGGTCTTGGCATGTGTCGAATGTCTTCTTGGTTTATGTGTAGAGAAGTAACCAGAACAATTTCAACTCAAGTGTGCATAACATCATTATCATCTTTGTCCTTGAACGAAGTGGATCTAGACCACGTGTTGAACCATTGTGGTGCCGCCTCCCCCTTGTCCCCTGACATCCATACTCTACTACGTAGACATGAGAAAGACCCACTTCCCCTTGCTAAAGAGGAAATAATGCTCATAGAAATGTCCATCTTCCAAAGAAATAAGGCACTCTTCCTTCGACACCACACGATGTGTCACTCAAGGATTTCCGTGAGGAATCAAGAAGCCATCGTAGATGCAAATTAGCTCAGATCATCACTGCATATGCCTTGATTTGCAACTGCAAATTTTCTTCTTACACATTTGACAACTTCTTACACAAGAGCACGCCATATTTCAATGTTTGCTGTGCAATTCACATTGTGTTTTTTCATAAGAGCCTGCCATTTCCATTTTAATGGTACTAAACTTCTCCATACTCGTCAGCCTAAGTAACAAGTTTTCTCTATTGTGTGCCCAAACTGGGCTTCTCTACCAATTTAACCTGAATCATAGCCATGCAAAGTTGTCCCCCACAAAATGACACCTTTTTTCTCTCTCGAGTCCTCATGATGAATTCAACACTGTTCAATGGCTTGAACTTTGCAGGCTTTGCTTTGTAAGCATTGATAAGGAGGTTTCCAAACCCTATTGATGTGAAGTGTGGTAGAGTTATGGCCCTAAATAGAGGTAAGAAATTTTACTACACGATAGGCTTGATAAAAGGCTTCCATCCATCCAAGGTGATTTTTCTCAAATTACCTTGTCTACTGGTTACTAGTGTCATGTGGGCGGAAAAATCAACAGTTAACAGGTATAATATTGACGGAGCACCACGATTGTGGAGGGGAACTCTTGAGAAATACTTCAAATTTTTAGTGTATTTTCATGTACACCAGGACTAGAAATGAAGCGTGGTTGAAATATTATTCACCCGATAGATGGAATGTGTAAACGTCCAATAGCTAGGATCCTAGCTCTTAGGCGTTTCATCGTATCCATGCATCTACACTAGGGAATCCATGGTCTGTACTCATGTATGATGTTCAAGGTTATCATGCATGGTGTACATTGTGTCCTTGTGAATTATGAGGGGTGATGGCAATGTTACGCCTATGCCTAAGTTGTCCTCGTCGTGATCTGAACAATTCTTTTTGTTGTGAATGAGGAACACAGGGTGAATCACCACATTAACACATATGCAACATTTCTCAATGACAGGATTGTGTGTTTCCTTAATGGCAAATTATGTAAGCCATTTGTTTTCAAGAATTTTCCTCTTTCCGACAAAGGTTGATATTTGCATATTTTAGTAGGATGCATTTGCTAGCATTGAAATCTATGTTAAAACAGTGATAATCTTCCACCATCATCATGATCGTTTGAGTCTTCTCAAAATTCTCTTCGCTTTCCTTTTATAGAATCCTTTTTAATCATACTAGTAGGACCTAGTAAGTTTACATGTAATAAAAGGAGTCTTAGACTTACCCGATTCAAGTTTTATGAAAAGTGCCGTGAATGACGTTTCTACTATGGTGTTGACCTTGACTTTCCACAACGGCACATGCTTGAGTGATCATGAAGGTACCCATGACCAAAAGATGAACATGGTCAATAATGACCATAGGTGCATGCTCTCACTCCATCATGGCTTTGAATTGTCTGTGATTTTGATACATTAGTTGAATGATGTACAAGAAAATACAAATGCATATGTGTTCTACAAGGTTGTAGTAGGAAATGAAAACAAGATAATCATCATGGTAGTGGGCAATTTTCGCAGTTACACATCAAGGCCAACTTCTGGATAAAAAAAAGGTTGAACGATGCGATGTACCTCCATATAGAAAAACTAGCAACACCATTTGACTATAGCAATTCCTTATTTGCTCTTACAAATCCATGACCAAGTGCTCATACTCATATCCATCATTGCACTTCATGATGTCATGTACACATGGAATAACTAACCTTCAAATGACCCTTCATTCTAATATGTTTTCTCTGACTGGAAATCAACTTAAGCATTTAATCCTACCCCCAATCGTTTCCCAATTCGTCCCAGTTCCTTTTAGTTTATGTGTCTCACTCTTCTTCCCATGTTGCTGTAGATGGCAACAATCATCTAAGAGATGACCTAAATTGCTACATGTCTAGTAGATTCATGAATCTAGATGTTTATTGACATTGATATCCATCAGATTTGATGCCTCCAATGATTACAATGTTCTGCCACTACGGCAATGTTTGTGCTTCTACGGTCACTAGCCGTTAGGTTACAAGATCCAAATGCCCACACAAGTGCTAGAAATTAAGCAATAACTCATCTTTGAGTTTCAATTTCCAAAGCAGGCCATGACCACTTAAAAAACAATTATCTAATGAGTAGAGATAATTTCTGCAATATCTACTTCAATTGCGTAAGAGGTAGAATCCTTATGTTACTAATGCAACAATATAATAATAAACCACTTTCCTGACAATTCCAGCATTTTGATGATGTTGTATTTCCATTAATTTAGACCAAAATATTTATGTTGTGTCCCTGAGGAAGGACCCCATGAGCTTAGATTTCTTTTGGTTCTACTTCACCCCACTTGTCATAAACAACCTCTTAACTTGTCACCAACATCAGCATTGTCAACGCTTTCACATTGGCAAACAAATTTGGACAATGTTGAGATTCAATCACTTCTCTTGAGCTCATAACGATTAGGGTTCCTCCATCAATGACTGGATTGACAAATAAAGCAGATGACAAGTACCTTCATCACTGATTTTTAAGATCAGGATTTAATTTAATCTTGAAGAACATTTTCTTCCACTCAACCTCTAGGTGTCAATTTGGCATTTGGTGAATATGGTAGAAAACTTAGAAGCCTATCAAATCCGCCACTTGCACTGTCAACACAATCAAAGAATCTGGCCCATCTCTTGTGTAGCCACAAATTCTTCATGTAACAAGTGTAGGGGGATCTTGTGCATTACAAATGTCTTTCCTTGTGTTACTGATATCTTCATTCATTAATACTCCTATGACTTGTTAGGCTTGCTTTAAATCACCATCATTGTTGTGTTATCAGCAAAACCCAGGATGAAGGAGAGGTATTGAAAATGTGTAAGGTCCTTGTGTCACAAAACATAGTACACTACCCTTTTCATACCCCTATACTATGACAGTTAATATCATTTAGAAGCAATCTGTGACAATTCATAGGTATAGTTAACACTGTGATTTGAGACAGTGGGATACTTTAGGATATTAAAACAACTACTATGGGAGAAACTTGTAGATAGCTACGAAGTGGGACATCCTTTTAAAAACCTGAATTTTTGTGGTTCATCTTGTCACATAATACATGCTTAGTGTGTTAGTTTACAATCTAGCCCTTCAAGAACACAATCATGTCTACTTCCAAGACTAAAAACAATTTATGTGGTTTTCACCACAATCTACGTAGAGTGCATCCAAAATCTCACAGGAGTTGATCTATCACATGCACCAATAGGACCGACATATTCACTTGCTCATGCATAGGGTTGTGACCTTACGGATGCTCGCTTGGGTATGAGTTGTCCCTTGATGAAGGAAAATATATGGGGAGCCACCATTCACAGTGCGCTCAAGCATGCAACTTCCCTGCATGAAGGATGTTACGTTATAACTCCATTTTGCAACATCAATAACACATTGCAATTGATGACTATGAGGAGCCACCACTTAAAAATTTGATGTAGTATTTCCAAGAAAACCTCTTTTTGGAGACATAATCTACCAATGTTTGCTACCATGAGGCAGGAAAATTGTCCAAACCTTCATGATTACATAAAATAGTACTATAACCAGTGGGCTTGACATAGATTTTTCATTTTTTCATTAACTTTTCCTAGAATCACACAAATATCTTAAGTACACGACTGGATGTTTTTGTTATATTAACAAATCACATCAAGAAAACTCCTTAAATGTTATTCTGACCAGCCATGCACGCTTTTCCAAAGTGCCTTTACTGTTTTTTCCCATTCTAGAAGTCTTTGACCATCTTAAAAAAGGGCCAACGCGTGGTAAACTTTTTATCAATTTTTTGATAAAATTTTAATGAAGCATATTAACATTCTTGAAATCTCTCAACAACCCGGTAGATTTCATGAAGAAATTTTACACAATGAAGCTATGTACATGTTGCTCCTCAAAAGACCTTGCTATTCCAAGCATGCCTCATTCTCATTTTGGCAGTTTTCTATATGCATTTGGTAACTTTGACAAGCATAATTAAAGTATTCGTATTTTATATGAAAACAATGAAGTGTTTAATTTATCCAAAATATGTGCTTATGGTTAATCGCTTGAACAAAATAAATTTAAACATTGTTTATAAGGTACAAGCATGATGGAAAATGCAAGGGAATTCATGGAATTTATGACATAAATTCTTGATCATACATAGGAAAACCGTAAGCACTATTTATATTGTGTAGAGCCAGGAAAACATTCTTTGAAGTTGTGAGGAAATCGAAATAATATAAAATTTTCTGTATTTTAAAGTCAAAGGTGTGTTCCAATGTGGGAGGGCAAAAGGACATAACATTGTACCTATATGTTTCTAACGATATTGTCACTTTTCCACTTTCCTTGCTTTCACCTCACATCTTGAATTCTTTATTGGATGGTGCTAGTTCAACATAAAGCCACACTTTTGAAAATGCATTATATCCTGAAACTTGAGCAATGTCTTGACTTTCGCCCGGCTGGCAACTTGTCATTTTATCACGATCTAGTCTTCATGTTGAGTGAATTACAATCAAGAAACATCTTTGTAGGAATGAGGGTGGGTCCTGTTTTTCTCTTTATCCCGAATTCTCTCAACATACTATCCTTGTCAATGAGTTAGATGTTTTTGAATTGATAGTGTCAACAAATAGGCATTCATGAGCTTCAATTGACTGATTTGAAAACAGATGTGTCACGAGAGGGTACAAAACTCATAAAATACACACAATGCATAGATGTTATCATGTTGATAGAGGAACAAGACATGTCACTGGAAAAAAGAGACAATACACTAGTGTATGATGTGATGCACCTTTTGGCTACATTGCAAGTTACACTCATTTAATACACTTTCTCTATTGGGGAAGGGGGGCGTAGAGGTAGGTTTCCTGTATCTCCCTCCAAAAGTTAAAAGTGTATTGAAACAATGTCTCAAAGAGTGTAGTTGTAGGGTGTCTTAACAAGTGCACTGGTGCATTCTACATATACATAGGTGTATGAGAAACCATATTAACAAGATACACTGCCTCATTTAGTCTCGTAATACATTTTCTGACTTGGGGTGAGGAGGGATCTGAGATGGTGAAAAAAGAAAGAAATGCACAAGATGCGTAGATTTTACTATCGATGGAAGGATAAGAGATCTCATCTTAAAAATGGTAATATATCACTTTATTTATTTACGTTTCTACCAACGACAATGCCAACAACAGAGGTGCAATACATTATTTGTCAAGGGGGTGTACATGAGGGTTGGTTATCCCCCCCCCCCACACACGTGTATTAGCATAGTGAATCAGATATTTTAATTGTGGGGGAACTTAATATATACACTAGTACATTCTACATACACACATAGAAGAACACATTAGTGTACAAAACCTACATCGACACAATACACTCCTCAATA
>SZWC01018043.1:20808-32715 GCA_023375785.1 Penium margaritaceum | reverse complement strand
CACGCACTTACACGCACTTACACGCACTTACACGTGCTTACGAGCACTTACATGCACTTACACACACTTACACGCACTTACACGCACTTACACACACTTACACATACTTACACACACTTACACGCACGTACACGCATTTACACGAATTTACACGAATTTAGATCCACATAAACCGCACTTACACGAACTTACACGCACTTACACACACTTACACTTACTTACACCCACTTACGTGTACTTACACACACTTATACGTACTTACACACACTTACACGCACTTAAACACACTTACACGAACTTACACGTACTTATATGAACTTACATGCACTTACATGCACTTACACACACTTACACGTACTTATATGAACTTACATGCACTTACATGCACTTACACACACTTACACGCACTTACACGTACTTACACACACTTACACATACTTACAAGCACTTACACACACTTTTACGCACTTTTACGCACTTATACACACTTACACGTACTTACACGTACTTACACGCACTTACACACACTTATACGCACTTAAATGCACTTATACGTACCTACATGCACTTACACATACTTACACGCACTTACATGCACTTACACGCACTTACACGCACTTACAGGCACTTAAACGTACTTACACACACATACACGCACTTACACGCACTTGTACATATGTATACGCATTTACACTTACTTACACGCACTTACACGCACCTATACGCACTTACACACACCTATATGCACTTACACGCACTTACACATACTTACACGCACTTACACGCACTTACACGAACTTACACAAACTTACACATACTTAAACCATACGTATACGCACTTACACGCACTTACACGCACTAACACACGGTTACATGCACTTCCACGCACTTACACGCACTTAGACACACTTACACGCACTTTCACGCACTCACACACACTTATACGCACTTGCATGCACTTACACACACTTACACGTATTTACATGTACTTACACACACTTACACGCACTTACACGTACCTACATGCACTTACATGCACTTACACGCACTTATACACACTTACACGCACTTATACGCACTTACACACACTTACACACACTAACACACACTTATACGTACTTACACGCACTTATACGCACTTACACGTACTTACATGCACTTACACGTACTGACGTACTTACACGCACACCTTACACACCTTACACGCACTTATACGCACTTACACACACTTACACACACTAACACACACTTATACGTACTTACACGCACTTATACGCACTTACACGTACTTACATGCACTTACACGTACTTACACGCACTTACACGCACTTACACACACTTACACACATTTACACGAACTTACACAAGATAACATCAGGTAACCATGCTTACACGCACTTACACGCACTTACACCCACTTACATGCACTTACACGCACTTACACAAACTGAAACAGCACTTAAACGCATTAACACACACTTACACGCTCTTAGATGCACTTACATGCACTTACACGCACTTACATAAACCTACACGAACGTACACGCACTTACACCCACTTACATGCACTTACATGTACTTACACGCACTTACACGCACTTACACGCACTTACACGCACTTACACGCACTTACACGCACTTACACACACTTACACGTATTTACACGCACTTACATGCATTTACATGCACTTACACGCACTTACACACACTTACACAAACTTATACGCACTTATACACACTTACACAGACTTACACGAACTTACACGTACTTACACACACTTATACGCAATTATATGCACTTACACACACTTAGACATACTTACACGCACTTACACTTACACGTACTTACACGCACTTATACATACATACACGCACTTACACCCACTTACACGCACTGACATGCAACTATACGTACTTACACATACGTACACGCACTTACACGCACTAACACGCACTTACACAAACCTACATGCACTTACACGTACTTACACGCACTGACAAGCACTTACACGCACTTACACGTACTTATACGCACTTACACATACTTACACGCACTTCCATGTACTTACACGCACCTACACAAACTTACGCGCACTTACACACACCTACATGCACTTAAACGCACTTACATGCAGTTACACTCATTTACACGCACTTACACGCACTTACACGCACTTACACGTACTTACATGCACTTACACGCATTTACATGCACTTACACGCACTCACACATACTTACACGAACTTACACGCACTTACACACACTTACACGCACTTACACGCACTTACACGTACTTACATGCACTTACACGCATTTACATGCACTTACACGCACTCACACATACTTACACGAACTTACACGCACTTACACACACTTACACGCACTTATACGTGCTTACAAGCATTTACACGTACTTACATACACTTACACACACTTACACACACTTACACGCACTTGCACGCACTTGCATGCACTTGCACACAATTGCACGCACTTACACACACTTATACGTACTTACACATACTTATACATATATACACGCACTTACACGTACTTAAACGCACTGACACACACTTGTATGTACTTACACATACTTACACACACTTACAGATACTTACATGCACTTACACAAACGTACACAAACTTACACGCACTTACATGCACTTACACACACTTACACACACTTACACGTACTTACACGTACTTACACGCACTTACACGCACTTACACGCACTTACACGAACTTATGCATACTTACATGCACTTACACACACTTACACGCACTTACACGCACGAAATCGCACTTACACATGCTTACACACACTTATACAAACTTACACGTACTTACACACACTTATACGCACTTACACGCACAAACACACACTTAACACACTTACATACTTACACGCACCTACACGCACTTACACACACGTATACGCATTTACACATACTTACAAGCACTTACACACACTTACACGCACTTACACGAACTTACACGCATTTACAAGCACTTACACGCACTTACACGCACTTACACGCACTTACACGTTCTTACATGAACGTACATCCACTTACACGCACTTACACACACATACACATACTTACACGCACTTATACGCACCTACACGAACTTACGTTCACTTACACGCACTTACACACACTTACATGCACCTACATGCACTTACACGTGCTTACACACACTTACATGCATTTACATGCACTTACACACACTTACACGTACTTACATGCACTTACACACACTTACACGTACTTAGACGTACTTACACGAACTTATACGCACTTATACGCACTTACACGAACTTATACACGCTTACACGAACTTAAACTGCACTTACACGTACTTGCATAAACTGACATGCACTTAGATGCACTTAGACACACTTACACGCACTTACACGCACTTACACGTACTTACATACACTCACACGCACTTACACGTACTTACACGCACTTACACACACTTGGGAGCACTTATACACACTTACATGCACTTACACGCACTTACACGCATTTACACGCACTTATACACACTTACACGCACTTACACGTACTTATACGTACTTACACGAATTTACACATGCTTACGCACACTTAAACGCACTTACACGCACTTACACGCACTTATACGAATGTACACACACTAACACATAATTACACAAACTTACACGCACTTGCACGCACTTACATGCACTGACACGCACTTACACACATTTACACGCACTTACACGCACTTACACAAACTTACGTGACTTACATACACTTGTCCCAACTTGCACGCACTTAGACGCACTTACACGCACTTATACGAACTTACACATACTTACACACACTTACACGCACTTATACGAACTTACACATACTTACACACACTTACACGTACTTACATGCACGTACACGCACTTACACGCACTAACACGCACTTACACACACTTACACAAAATTACACGTGCCTACACGCACTTACACACACTTACACGCACTTACACACACTGACATGCACTTGTACACACTTACACACACGTATACGCACTTACACGCACTTACACGCACTTACACGCACTTACACGCACTTACACGAATGTATACGAAATTACACGCACTTAAACCGCACTTACACACACTGACACGCACTTACACGCACTTACAGGAACTTAAACCGCAATTACACGCACTTACACACACTTATACGCACTTACGCGCAGTTACAAGCACTTACACAAATGTACCCGTACTTACACACACTTACACGCACTTACACGCACTTATATGCACTTACACACACTTACACGTACTTATATGCACTTACACACACTTACACGTACTTACACGCACATACTTGCACTTACGCGTACTTACACCCACTAACAAGTAATTAGACGTACTTACACGCACTTACTCATGCTTACATGCACTTACACATACTTATACGCACTCACTTGCACTTACACGTACTTACACATACTTACACGTACTTACATGCACTTACACATACTTATACGCACTCACTTGCACTTACACGTACTTACACATACTTACACGTACTTACATGCACTTACACGCACTTATACGCACTTACACAAACTTACACGCATTTATACGTACTTACACAAAATTAAACTGCACATACATGCACTTACACGCACTTACATGCACTTATACGCACTTACACGTACGTATACGCTCTTACATGAACTTGCATCCACTTTCACACACTTACACGTACTTACACGCACTTACACATACTTACACGCACTTACACGTACTTACACGCACCTACACAAACATACGTACACTTACACGCACTTACATGCACTAACACGCACTTACACACACTTACACGTACTTACACGCACTTACATGCACTAACACGCACTTACACACACTTACACGTACTTACACGTACTTACACGAACTTACACGCACTTACACGCACTTGTACGAACATACACGCACTTAGACGCACTTACACGCACTTATACACACTTACACACACTTCTACGCACTTACACGTACTTACACGCACGTACACAGACTTACCCGCACTAACACGCACTTACACACACTTACACAAAATTACACACACCTACACGTCCTTACACGCACTTACATGCACTTACACACACTGACACACACTTACACGCACTTACACGCACTTACACGCACTTAAACGCACTTACACGCACTTACAAGTACTTATCACATACACGAACTTACACGAACTCCCACGCACTTAAACCGCACTTATACGCAATGACACGCACTTAACCGCACTTACACGCACTTACACGCACTTACACACACTTACATGCACTTACACGCACTTACACGCACTTACACAACCTTACACGCACTTACACGCACTTGCACGAACGTAAATACACTTAGACGCACTTACATGTACTTACACGCACTTACACACACTTACACGCACGTACACACACTTATACGTACTTACACGCACTTACACGCACTAACACACACTTACACACACATACACAAAATCACACGCACCTACACGCACTTACATGCACCTACACGCACTTACATGTACTAACATGCACTTACACGCACTTACATGTACTTACACGCACTTACAGGCACTTACATGCACTTACACGCACTTACACGCACTTACACGCACTTATACGCACTTACACGCACTTACAGGCACTTACATGCACTTACACGCACTTACACGCACTTACACGCACTTATACGCACTTACACGTACTTATACATACTTACACGAACTTACACAAAATTATACGCACTTAAACCGTACTTACACGCACTGACACATACTTACACGCACGTATACGCACTTACACGAACTTAAACCGCACGTACACGCACTTACACGCACTTACATACACTTACACGCACTTACAGAAAATTACACGTTTTTACACACACTAACATGCACGTATACGCACTTACATGCACTTACACGTACTTACACGTACTTACATGCACTTACACGTATTTACACATACTTACTTGTACTTACACGTACTTACAGCCACTTACACATACTTACACGTGCTTACATGCACTTACACGTACGTACACGCACTTACACATACTTACACGTACTTACACGCACTTACACACACTTACACGCACTTACATGAACTTACACGTACTTACACGCACTTACACACACTTACACGCACTTACATGAACTTACACGTACGTACACACACTTACACGAACTTACACGCACTTATATATACATACACACACTTACACGCACTTACATGCACTGACACGCTTTTATACACACTTACACATACTTTTACATACTTACACGTACTTACACGCACTCACACAAACTTACATGCACTTACAGGTACTTCCACGCAATTACACGCACTTATACGCACTTACACAAACTTACACGTACTTACACGCACTTACACGCACTTACATGCACTTACACGAGCTTACACAAACTTACACGCACTTACACGCACTTACACGCACTTACACGCACTTACATGCACGAACTTGCACTTACACATGCTTACACACACTTACACAAACTTACACGCACTTACACGAACGTACACGCACTTCCACACACTTACACACACTTACACGTACGTATATGCACTTACATACTTCCGCACACTTACATGCTCTTACACGCACTTACATAAACTTACGTGACTTACATACACTTGTCCCAACTTGCACGCACTTAGACGCACTTACACGCACTTATACGAACTTACACATACTTACACACACTTACACGTACTTACATGCACGTACACGCACTTACACGCACTTACACGCACTTATACGAACTTACACATACTTACACACACTTACACGTACTTACATGCACGTACACGCACTTACACGCACTAACACGCACTTACACACACTTACACGAAATTACACGTGCCAACACGCACTTACACACACTTACACGCATTTACACACACTGACATGCACTTATACGCACTTACACACACGTACACGCACTTACACGCACTTACACGCACTTACACGCGCTTACACGCACTTACACGCACTTACACGAACGTACACGAAATTACACGCTCTTAAACCGCACTTACACACACTGACACGCACTTACACGCACTTACAGGAACTTAAACCGCAATTACACGCACTTATACACACTTATACGCACTTACGCGTAGTTACAAGCACTTACACAAATGTACCCGTACTTACACACACTTACACGCACTTACACGCACTTATATGCACTTACACACACTTACACGTACTTATATGCACTTACACGCACTTACACGTACTTACACACACTTACTTGCACTTACGCGTACTTACACCCACTAACACGTAGTTACACGTACTTACACGCACTTACTCATGCTTACACGCACTTACACATACTTATACGCACTCACTTGCACTTACACGTACTTACACATACTTACACGTACTTACATGCACTTACACGCACTTATACGCACTTACACAAACTTACACGCATTTATACGCACTTACACAAACTTAAACTGCACATACATACACTTACACGCACTTACATGCACTTACACGCACTTACACGTACTCATACGCTCTTACATGAACTTACATCCACTTACACACACTTACACGTACTTACACGCACTTACACATACTTACACGCACTTACACATACTTACACGCACCTACACAAACATACGTACACTTACACGCACTTACATGCACTAACACGCACTTACACACACTTACACGTACTTACACGTACTTACACGAACTTACACGCACTTACACGCACTTATACGCACTTACACGCACTTACACACACTTACACGTACTTACACGCACTTACACACACTTACACGTACTTACACGCACTTACACACACTTACACGTACTTACACGCACTTACACACACTTACACGTACTTACACGCACTTACACACACTTACACGTACTTACACGCACTTACACACACTTACACGTACTTACACGCACTTACACACACTTACACGTACTTACACGCACTTACACACACTTACACGTACTTACACGCACTTACACACACTTACACGTACTTACACGCACTTACACACACTTACACGTACTTACACGCACTTACACACACTTACACGTACTTACACGCACTTACACACACTTACACGTACTTACACGCACTTACACACACTTACACGTACTTACACGCACTTACACACACTTACACGTACTTACACGCACTTACACACACTTACACGTACTTACACGCACTTACACACACTTACACGTACTTACACGCACTTACACACACTTACACGTACTTACACGCACTTACACACACTTACACGTACTTACACGCACTTACACACACTTACACGTACTTACACGCACTTACACACACTTACACGTACTTACACGCACTTACACACACTTACACGTACTTACACGCACTTACACACACTTACACGTACTTACACGCACTTACACACACTTACACGTACTTACACGCACTTACACACACTTACACGTACTTACACGCACTTACACACACTTACACGTACTTACACGCACTTACACACACTTACACGTACTTACACGCACTTACACACACTTACACGTACTTACACGCACTTACACACACTTACACGTACTTACACGCACTTACACACACTTACACGTACTTACACGCACTTACACACACTTACACGTACTTACACGCACTTACACACACTTACACGTACTTACACGCACTTACACACACTTACACGTACTTACACGCACTTACACACACTTACACGTACTTACACGCACTTACACACACTTACACGTACTTACACGCACTTACACACACTTACACGTACTTACACGCACTTACACACACTTACACGTACTTACACGCACTTACACACACTTACACGTACTTACACGCACTTACACACACTTACACGTACTTACACGCACTTACACACACTTACACGTACTTACACGCACTTACACACACTTACACGCAAGTACACGCACTTACACGTACGTACACGCACTTACACGCACTAACACACACTTACACACACTTACACGAAATCACACGCACCTACACGCACTTACATGCACCTACACGCACTTACACGCACTAACATGCACTTACACGCACTTACATGTACTTACACGCACTTACAGGCACTTACATGCACTTACACGCACTTACACGCACTTACACGCACTTATACGCACTTACACGTACTTATACATACTTACACTAACTTACACAAAATTATACGCACTTAAACCGCACTTACACGCACTGACACATACTTACACGCACGTATACGTACTTACACAAACTTAAATCGCACGTACACGCACTTACACACACTTACACGCACTTACATACACTTACACGCACTTACAGAAAATTACACGTATTTACACGCACTTACACGCACGTATACGCACTTACATGCACTTACACATACTTACACGTACTTACACGCACTTACACGTATTTACACATACTTACTTGTACTTACACGTACTTACAGCCACTTACACGCACTTACATTCACTTACACATACTTACACGTACTTACAGCCACTTACACGCACTTACATTCACTTACACATACTTACACGTGCTTACATGCACTTACACGTACGTACACGCACTTACACATACTTACACGTACTTACACGCACGTACACACACTTACACGCACTTACATGAACTTACACGTACGTACACACACTTACACGAACTTACACGCACTTATATATACATACACACACTTACACGCACTTACACGCACTTACATGAACTTACACGTACGTACACACACTTACACGAACTTACACGCACTTATATATACATACACACACTTACACGCACTTACACGCACTGACACGCTTTTATACACACTGACACATACTTTTACGTACTTACACGTACTTACACGTACTCACACAAACTTACATGCACTTACAGGTACTTCCACGCAATTACACGCACTTATACGCACTTACACGAACTTACACGTACTTACACGCACTTACACGCACTTACATGCACTTACACAAGCTTACACACACTTACACGCACTTACACGCACTTACACGCACTTACACGCACTTACATGCACGAACTTGCACTTACACATGCTTACACACACTTACACAAACTTACACGCATTTACACGAACGTACACGCACTTACACACACTTACACACACTTACACGTACGTATATGCACTTACATACTTCCGCACACTTACATGCTCTTACACGCACTTACACGCACTTACACATACTTACACACACTTACACACACTTACACGTACGTATATGCACTTACATACTTCCGCACACTTACATGCTCTTACACGCACTTACACGCACTTACACATACTTACACGCACTTACACGCACTTACACGTACTTATACGCACTTCCACGCACTTACACACACTTACATGCACTTGCACACACTTACAAGCACTTACATGCACTTACATACACTTACACAAACTTGCACATATTTACACGAGCTTACACGCACTTATACGCATTTATACGATCTTACAACAACTTACATCCACTTACACACACTTACACACACTTACATACACTTACACACACTTACACATACTTACACACGCTTACACACACTTAAACACACCTGCATGTACTTACACACACTTATACACACTTACACGCATTTATACGTACTCTCACGCACTTCCACGCACTTACACGTACTTATACGCACTTACATGAACTTACACGCACTTACACGCACTTATACGCACTTACATGCACTTACACAAACTTACACGCACTTACACGCACTTACACGCACGTACACGTACTTACAAGCACTTACACACACTTACACACACTTACACGCTCTTACACACACTTACACGTACTTACACGTACTTACACGCACTTACACGTACTTACACGTACTTACACGCACTTACACGAACTTACACGTGCTTATACGCACTTACACACACTTACATGCACTTATGCGAACGTACACATACTAACACGCACATACACGAACTTACATGTACTTACATGTACTTACACGCACTTACACAAACTTACAAAGACTTAGAAGCATTTACATATACTTACACGTACTTACACGTACTTACATGCACTTACACGCACTTACACGCACTTACACGAACTTACACGTGCTTATATGCACTTACACACATTTACATGCACTTACGCGAACGTACACGTACTAACACACACTTACACGTACTTACACGCACTTACATGTACTTACACACACTTACACAAACGTACACGTACTTAGACGCATTTTCACACACTTACACGCACTTACACGTACTTACATGCACTTACACACACTTACACACACTTACATGCACTTACACGCACTTATACAAACTTACACGCACTTACACGCACTTACACGCATTTACAGGCACTTACAAGCACTTATACACACTTACATGCACTAACACGCACTTACACGCATTTTTACACACTTACATGCACTTACTGTTGGAAAAAGTATAAAAAGGGTATGCTCCAAAATGGCATAACGCAGAGGGCCAGGGGAGAGGCGCCACACTCTCCCCTGACCCTCCGCCACCTATGCTACCCTACACTATGCCTCATATCTACCGTTGGGTCAGGAGAGAGGGTCTACCCATGCCTCCCCTGCCCATTCATGTGTGCCTGTTATTTGAGAGGATGATGATCACGAGCAAGATATATTACGGAGGATATTGCACTTGGATTACGAGTGGCCTGTGGGCGGTAGCCTGAGCGGAGCTCTGGCAGGAGGCTGACGTGGCATCTCGAACAAGAGCTGATGTAAGAGCCGAGTACCGGACCACTAGTCCGTCGTGGAGCAGAAGGGAATCGGT
>SZWC01018043.1:0-13055 GCA_023375785.1 Penium margaritaceum | reverse complement strand
ACTTACACGCACTTACACGTACTTACACGCACTTACTTGCAGTTACACGCACTTACACCCACTAACACGCACTTATACATACTTACACGCACGTACTTGCACTTACACGTACTTATACGTACTAACACGTACTTACATGCACCTACATGCACTTACACACACTTACACAAACTTACACGCACTCACACGCACTTACATAAACTTAAACTGCACTTACACGTACTCACACGCACCTACACGTACTTTCACGCACTTACACGTACTTAGACGCACTTACACAAACTTACACGCACGTATACGTACTTGCACGAACTTAAACGTACTTAGACGCACTTACATGCACTTACACGCACTTACACACACTTACACGCACGTACACGCACCTACACACACTTACACACACTTACACGCACTATCACGCACTTACACACACTTACACGAAATCACACGCACCTACACGCACTTACACGCACGTACACGTACTTACACGCACTAACAAGCACTTACACGCACTTACACGTACGTACACGCACTTACACACACTTACATGCACTTACACGTTCTTACATGCACTTACACGCACTTATACACACTTACACGAACTTACACAAAATTATACGCACTTAAACCGCACTTACACGCACTGACATACACTTACACACACTTATACGCACTTAAACAAACTTAAACCACACGCACACGCACTTACACACACTTACACGCACTTACATACACTTACACGCACTTACACGAAATTACACGTACTTACACACACGTACACGCACTTATACGCACTTACAAGCACTTACACGTACTTACACGCACTTCCACGCACTTACACGTATTTACACACACTTACTTGCACTTACACGCACTTACACCCACTTACACGGACTTACACTCACTTACACACACTTACACGTGCTTACATGCACTTACACGTACTTACACGCTTTTACACGTACTTATACGTACTTACACGCACTTACACACACTTACACGCACTTACATGAACTTATACGTACTTACACACACTTACACAAACTTCCACGCACGTATATATACATACACACACTTACACGCACTTACACGCACTGACTCGCTTTTATACACACTTACACATACTTACACGCACTTACACGTACTTGCACGCACTTACACAAACTCATACGCACTTATAGGCACTTCCACGTACTTACACGCACTTATATGCACTTACACGCACTTACACATGCTTATACGTACTTTTACAAACTTACACGTACTAACACGAACTTACACGCACTTACACACACTTACACACACTTACACGCACGTATACACACTTACACACTTACACACACTTACACGCACTTACACATACTAACACGCACTTACACGCACTTACATGCACTTACACGCACTTACACGCACTTACACGCACTTACACACACTTACACGCACTTACACGCACTTACACACACTTGTACGCACTTGAACACACTTACGAGCACTTACACGCACTTACACACCCTTACACGCACTTACACGTACTTACACGCACGTACACGTACTTCCACGTACTTACACGCACGTACACGTACTTCCACGTACTTACACGCACGTACACGTACTTCCACGTACTTACACGCACGTACACGCACTTACACGCACAGACACACACTTACACGCACGTATACACACTTACACACATTTACACGTACTTCACGCACTTCCACGCACTTACACGTACTTACACATACTTACACACACTTACACACACTTACATGCACCTGCATGCACTTACACACACTTATACACACTTACACACATTTACACGTACTTCACGCACTTCCACGCACTTACACGTACTTACATATTCTTACATGCACTTACACGCACTTACACGCACTTACACGCACTTACATGCACTTACACGAATTTACACGCACTTACACGCACTTACACACACTTACACGTACTTACGAGCACTTACAAGCACTTACACATACTTACACGCTGTTACACACCCTTACACGCACTTACACATACTTATACGCACTTACACACACTTACACGTACTTACACGCCCTTATACGAACTTACACGTGCTTATACACACTTACACGCACTTACATGCACTTACACGAACATACACGTACTAACACGCTCTTACACGAACTTACACGCACTTACACGTACTTACACGCACTTACACGCACTAACACGCACTTACACGCACTAATACAAAATTACACGCACCTATACACACTTACACGTACTTACACACACTTACACGTACTAACACGCACTTACACACACTTACACACACTTACATGCACTTACACGCACTTACACGCACTTCCACGCACTTACATGCACTTACACGCACTTACACGAACTTACACAAAATCCCACGCAATTAAACCGCACCTATACGCACTGACACGCACTTACACGTACTTACACGAACTTAATACACACTTACACACACTTATACACACTTAAGCGCACTTATACGCAGTTATACGCACTTACACAAACGTACACATACTTACACACACTTACACGCACTTACATGTACTTACATGCACTTACACGCACTTACATACACTTACACGCATGTACACACACGTACACGCACTTACACACACTTACACGCACTAACACGCACTTACACACACTTACACACACTTACATGCACTTACACGCACTTACACGCACTTACACGCACTTACACGCACTAACACGCACTTACACCCACTTACACGTACTTACATGCACTTACACGCACTTACATGCACTTACACGCACTTACACGCACTTACAGGCACTTATAAGCACTTACACAAACTTACACAAGATTATAAGCACTTAAACCGCACTTACACGCACTGACAGACACTTACACGCGCTTATACGCACTTACATGAACTTAAACCGCACGTACACGCACTTACACACACTTACACGCACTTATATACACTTACACACACTAACACAAAATTACACGTACTTACACGCACTTACACGCACTTATACGCACTTACATGCACTTGCACATACTTACACGCACTTACACGCACTTACACGTATTTACACACACTTACTTGCGCTTACATGTACTTACATCCACTTACACGCACTTACACTCACTTACACGCACTTACACGTGCTTACATGCACTTACACGTACTTACACGCACGTACACGTACTTCCACGTACTTACACGCACTTACACACACTTACACGCACTTACATGAACTTACACGTACTTACACACACTTACACGAACTTACACGCACTTATATATACATACACACACTTACACGCACTTACACACACTGACACGTTTTTATACACACTTACACATACTTACATGCACTTACACGTACTTACACACACTTACACGAACTTACACGCACTTACAGGCACTTCCACGCACTTACACGCACTTATACGTACTTACACGCACTTACACGCACTTACATGCACTTACACAAACTTACACGCACTTACACGCACTTACACGTACTTACATGCACTTACATGCACGAACGCGCACTTACACATGCTTACACCCACTTACACAAACTTACACGCATTTACACGCACTTACGCACACTAACACGCACGTACATGCACTTACACACTTTCACACACTTACACGCACTTACACAGCCTTACACACACTTACACGCACTTGCACGCACTTACACGCACTTACATGCACTTACACGTACTTACACACACTTACACGCACTTGCACTCACTTACAAGTATTTACACGCACGTACACACACTTACACGAACTTACACGCATGTACATGCACGTACACGCACTTACACGCACTTACACGCTCTTACAATAACTTACATCCACTTACACACACTTACACGCACTTACACGTACTTACACATACTTACACACACTTACACACACTTACACGTACCTGCATGTACTTACACACACTTACACACACTTATACGCATTTACACATACTTACATGCACTTCCACATACTTACACGCACATACACACACTTACATGCACTTACACGCACCTATATGCACTTACACGCACTTACATGCACTTACACGAACTTACACGCACTTACACGTACTTACACGCACTTACACGTACTTACAAGCACTTACACACACGTACATGTACTTACACGCTCTTACACGCACTTACACGCACTTACACATACTTACACGCACTTACACGTACTTACACGTACTTGCACGCACTTAAACGAACTTACACGTGCTTATACGCACTTACACGCACTTACATGCAGTTACACAAACGTATACGTACTAACACGCACTTACACGAACTTACATGCACTTACACATACTTACACGCATTTACAAGCACTTACATGTACTTACACGCACTTACACGAACTTACACGCACTTACACGCACTTACACGTACTTATACAAACTTACACGTACTTACACGTACTTGTACGAACTTACACGCACTTAGATGCTCTTACACGTACTTACACGTACGTATACGCACTTACACGTACTTACACGCACTAACACGTACTTACACGCACTTATACAAAATTACACACACCTATATGCACTTACACGCACTTACACGCACTTATACGTACTAACACGCACTTACACACACTTACACCCACTTACATGCACTTACACGTACTTACACGCACTTACACGCACTTAGACGCACTTACACATACTTACACACTCTTACACGAACTTACACGAATATACACTCACTTAAACCGCACTTACACGCACTGACATACACTTACACGCACTAACACGCACTTACACGTATGTACACACACTTATACATACTTACACGTACTTACACACACTTACACGCACTTACACGCACTTACATGCACTTACACGTACTTACACGCACTTACACGCACTTACACACACTTACACCCACTTACATGCACTTACACGTACTTACATGTACTTACTTGCACTTACACATTCTTACACGTACTTACACGTACTTACACGCAGTTACACACACTTACACGCACTTACACGAACGTACACGTACTTACACGCACTTACACGCACTTAGACGCACTTACACATACTTACACACTCTTACACGAACTTACACGAATATACACTCACTTAAACCGCACTTACACGCACTGACATACACTTACACGCACTAACACACACTTACACGTATGTACACACACTTATACATACTTACACGTACTTACACACACTTACACGCACTTACACGCACTTACATGCACTTACACGTACTTACACGCACTTACTTGCACTTACACAAAAGTACACCCACGTACACGTACTTACACATACCAACACGCACTTACACGTGCTTACATGCACTTACACGTACTTACATGTACTTACTTGCACTTACACATTCTTACACGTACTTACACGTACTTACACGCAGTTACACACACTTACACGCACTTACACACACTTACATGCACTTACACGTACTTACATGTACTTACTTGCACTTACACATTCTTACACGTACTTACACGTACTTACACGCAGTTACACACACTTACACGCACTTACACACACTAACACGCCCTTACACGTGCTTACATGCACTTACACGTACTTACATGCACTTACACATACTTACACGTACTTACACGTACTTACACGTACTTACACACAGTTACACGTACTTAAACGTACGTACACAAACGTACACGCACTTACACGTACTTATACGAACTTAAACTGCACTTACATACACTTACACGCACTTATACGTACTTACACACACTTACATGCAGTTACACGCACTTACACACACTTACACAAACTTACACGTACTCACACACACTTGTACAAACTTACACGTACTTAGACATACTTATACGCACTTACACGCACTTACACACACTTACATGCACTTACACGCACTTACACGTACTTACATGCACTTACACGCACTAACACACACTTTTGTGCACTTACACGCACTTACACATACTTACACACACTTACACGCACTTACACACGCTTACACATACTTGCATACACTTACAAGCACTTACACGCACTTACAGACACTTACACGCATTTACACACACTAACATGCACTTACACGCACTTACACGCTCTTACAAAAACTTACATCTAGTTACACGCACTTACACGTACTTAACTAACTTATACATACCTACACACACTTACACACACTTACACGCACCTGCATACACTTATACGCACTTACATACACTTAGACGTATTTACACGCACTTACACGCACTTCCATGTACTTACACGCACTTACACGCACTTACATGCACTTACATGTACTTACACGCACTTACATGCACTTACATGCACTTACACGAACTTACACGCACTTATATGCACTTACACACACTTACACGTACTTACAAGCACTTACACACACTTACACGCACTTACACGCTCTTACACGCACTTACACACACTTATACCCACTTACACGTACTTACATGCACTTACACGCACTTACACACACTTACACGAACTTACATACGCTTATATGCACTTACATGTACTTACACGCACGTACGCACACTTACACGAACGTACACGTACTAGCACGCACTTACACGAACTTACACGTACTTACACGTACTTACATGCACTTACACGCACTTACACGTACTTACATGCACTTACACGCACTTACACACACTTACACGCACTTGCACAAACGTACATGCACTTAGACCCTCTTACACGCACTTATACGCACTTACACACACTTACACAAACTTACACGCACTTATATGCACTTACACGCACTTACAGGCACTAACACGTACTTACACGCACTTACACAAAATTACACGCACCTATATGCACTTACACGCACTTACACACACTTACACACACTAACACGCACTTACACACACTTACACGCACTTACACACACTAACACGCCCTTACACGTGCTTACATGCACTTACACGTACTTACATGTACTTACTTGCACTTACACATTCTTACACGTACTTACACGTACTTACACACACTTACACGCACTTACACACACTAACACGCCCTTACACGTGCTTACATGCACTTACACGTACTTACATGTACTTACTTGCACTTACACATTCTTACACGTACTTACACGTACTTACACACACTTACACGCACTTACACACACTAACACGCCCTTACACGTGCTTACATGCACTTACACGTACTTACATGTACTTACTTGCACTTACACATTCTTACACGTACTTACACGTACTTACACACACTTACACGCACTTACACACACTAACACGCCCTTACACGTGCTTACATGCACTTACACGTACTTACATGTACTTACTTGCACTTACACATTCTTACACGTACTTACACGTACTTACACACACTTACACGCACTTACACACACTAACACGCCCTTACACGTGCTTACATGCACTTACACGTACTTACATGTACTTACTTGCACTTACACATTCTTACACGTACTTACACGTACTTACACACACTTACACGCACTTACACACACTAACACGCCCTTACACGTGCTTACATGCACTTACACGTACTTACATGTACTTACTTGCACTTACACATTCTTACACGTACTTACACGTACTTACACACACTTACACGCACTTACACACACTAACACGCCCTTACACGTGCTTACATGCACTTACACGTACTTACATGTACTTACTTGCACTTACACATTCTTACACGTACTTACACGTACTTACACACACTTACACGCACTTACACACACTAACACGCCCTTACACGTGCTTACATGCACTTACACGTACTTACATGTACTTACTTGCACTTACACATTCTTACACGTACTTACACGTACTTACACACACTTACACGCACTTACACACACTAACACGCCCTTACACGTGCTTACATGCACTTACACGTACTTACATGTACTTACTTGCACTTACACATTCTTACACGTACTTACACGTACTTACACACACTTACACGCACTTACACACACTAACACGCCCTTACACGTGCTTACATGCACTTACACGTACTTACATGTACTTACTTGCACTTACACATTCTTACACGTACTTACACGTACTTACACACACTTACACGCACTTACACACACTAACACGCCCTTACACGTGCTTACATGCACTTACACGTACTTACATGTACTTACTTGCACTTACACATTCTTACACGTACTTACACGTACTTACACACACTTACACGCACTTACACACACTAACACGCCCTTACACGTGCTTACATGCACTTACACGTACTTACATGTACTTACTTGCACTTACACATTCTTACACGTACTTACACGTACTTACACACACTTACACGCACTTACACACACTAACACGCCCTTACACGTGCTTACATGCACTTACACGTACTTACATGTACTTACTTGCACTTACACATTCTTACACGTACTTACACGTACTTACACACACTTACACGCACTTACACACACTAACACGCCCTTACACGTGCTTACATGCACTTACACGTACTTACATGTACTTACTTGCACTTACACATTCTTACACGTACTTACACGTACTTACACACACTTACACGCACTTACACACACTAACACGCCCTTACACGTGCTTACATGCACTTACACGTACTTACATGTACTTACTTGCACTTACACATTCTTACACGTACTTACACGTACTTACACACACTTACACGCACTTACACACACTAACACGCCCTTACACGTGCTTACATGCACTTACACGTACTTACATGTACTTACTTGCACTTACACATTCTTACACGTACTTACACGTACTTACACACACTTACACGCACTTACACACACTAACACGCCCTTACACGTGCTTACATGCACTTACACGTACTTACATGTACTTACTTGCACTTACACATTCTTACACGTACTTACACGTACTTACACACACTTACACGCACTTACACACACTAACACGCCCTTACACGTGCTTACATGCACTTACACGTACTTACATGTACTTACTTGCACTTACACATTCTTACACGTACTTACACGTACTTACACACACTTACACGCACTTACACACACTAACACGCCCTTACACGTGCTTACATGCACTTACACGTACTTACATGTACTTACTTGCACTTACACATTCTTACACGTACTTACACGTACTTACACACACTTACACGCACTTACACACACTAACACGCCCTTACACGTGCTTACATGCACTTACACGTACTTACATGTACTTACTTGCACTTACACATTCTTACACGTACTTACACGTACTTACACACACTTACACGCACTTACACACACTAACACGCCCTTACACGTGCTTACATGCACTTACACGTACTTACATGTACTTACTTGCACTTACACATTCTTACACGTACTTACACGTACTTACACACACTTACACGCACTTACACACACTAACACGCCCTTACACGTGCTTACATGCACTTACACGTACTTACATGTACTTACTTGCACTTACACATTCTTACACGTACTTACACGTACTTACACACACTTACACGCACTTACACACACTAACACGCCCTTACACGTGCTTACATGCACTTACACGTACTTACATGTACTTACTTGCACTTACACATTCTTACACGTACTTACACGTACTTACACACACTTACACGCACTTACACACACTAACACGCCCTTACACGTGCTTACATGCACTTACACGTACTTACATGTACTTACTTGCACTTACACATTCTTACACGTACTTACACGTACTTACACACACTTACACGCACTTACACACACTAACACGCCCTTACACGTGCTTACATGCACTTACACGTACTTACATGTACTTACTTGCACTTACACATTCTTACACGTACTTACACGTACTTACACACACTTACACGCACTTACACACACTAACACGCCCTTACACGTGCTTACATGCACTTACACGTACTTACATGTACTTACTTGCACTTACACATTCTTACACGTACTTACACGTACTTACACACACTTACACGCACTTACACACACTAACACGCCCTTACACGTGCTTACATGCACTTACACGTACTTACATGTACTTACTTGCACTTACACATTCTTACACGTACTTACACGTACTTACACACACTTACACGCACTTACACACACTAACACGCCCTTACACGTGCTTACATGCACTTACACGTACTTACATGTACTTACTTGCACTTACACATTCTTACACGTACTTACACGTACTTACACACACTTACACGCACTTACACACACTAACACGCCCTTACACGTGCTTACATGCACTTACACGTACTTACATGTACTTACTTGCACTTACACATTCTTACACGTACTTACACGTACTTACACACACTTACACGCACTTACACACACTAACACGCCCTTACACGTGCTTACATGCACTTACACGTACTTACATGTACTTACTTGCACTTACACATTCTTACACGTACTTACACGTACTTACACACACTTACACGCACTTACACACACTAACACGCCCTTACACGTGCTTACATGCACTTACACGTACTTACATGTACTTACTTGCACTTACACATTCTTACACGTACTTACACGTACTTACACACACTTACACGCACTTACACACACTAACACGCCCTTACACGTGCTTACATGCACTTACACGTACTTACATGTACTTACTTGCACTTACACATTCTTACACGTACTTACACGTACTTACACACACTTACACGCACTTACACACACTAACACGCCCTTACACGTGCTTACATGCACTTACACGTACTTACATGTACTTACTTGCACTTACACATTCTTACACGTACTTACACGTACTTACACACACTTACACGCACTTACACACACTAACACGCCCTTACACGTGCTTACATGCACTTACACGTACTTACATGTACTTACTTGCACTTACACATTCTTACACGTACTTACACGTACTTACACACACTTACACGCACTTACACACACTAACACGCCCTTACACGTGCTTACATGCACTTACACGTACTTACATGTACTTACTTGCACTTACACATTCTTACACGTACTTACACGTACTTACACACACTTACACGCACTTACACACACTAACACGCCCTTACACGTGCTTACATGCACTTACACGTACTTACATGTACTTACTTGCACTTACACATTCTTACACGTACTTACACGTACTTACACACACTTACACGCACTTACACACACTAACACGCCCTTACACGTGCTTACATGCACTTACACGTACTTACATGTACTTACTTGCACTTACACATTCTTACACGTACTTACACGTACTTACACACACTTACACGCACTTACACACACTAACACGCCCTTACACGTGCTTACATGCACTTACACGTACTTACATGTACTTACTTGCACTTACACATTCTTACACGTACTTACACGTACTTACACACACTTACACGCACTTACACACACTAACACGCCCTTACACGTGCTTACATGCACTTACACGTACTTACATGTACTTACTTGCACTTACACATTCTTACACGTACTTACACGTACTTACACGTACTTACATGCACTTACACGCACTAACACACAGTGACATGCATGTACACGCACTTACACGCACTTACACGCACTCACACGCACTTACACATACGTATACGCACTTACACGCACTTACACACACGTACACATACTAACACGCACTTACTTGTACTTACACGTACTTACACCCCCTTACACGCACTTACACGCACTTACACGAACTTACACGTACTTACATGCACTTACTTGCACTTACACGTACTTACACGTACTTACACGTACTTACACGCACTTACACGCACTTACACGCACTTACACAAACGTTTACACACTTACATGCACTTACACAAACTTCAACTGCATTTACACGCGCTTACATGCACTTACATGCACTTACACACACTTACAAATACTTACACGCACTTACACGTACTTAAACACACTTACACAAACTTAAACTGCACTTACACGCACTTACACGCACTTACACGCACTTACACACACTTACACGCACTTTTAGCACTTACACGCACTTACACGTACTTACACGAAGGTACACATACTTACACACACTAACACTCACTTACACAGACTTAAAACGCACTTATACGTGCTTACATGCACTTACACGCTCTTACACACACTCACACGCACTAACACGCACTTACACACACTTACACACACTTACATGTACTTACACATACTTACACACACTTACACACACTTACATGCACTTACACGTACTTACCACGTACTTACACGCACTTATACGCACTTGCATATATTTACTCGCACTTACACGAACTTATATTCACTTACACAAACTTACATGTATTTACACACACTTATACTCACTTACACGCTTTTACACGTACTTACATGCACTTACACGCACTTATACACACGTACACACACTTACACGCACTGACACGTACTTACACGTACTTATACATACTTATACGCACTTACACACACTTACACGAACTTACATTCACTTGCACAAACTTACACGTACTTACATGCACTAATACGCACTTACACGCACTTACATGCACTTACACCAACGTATACGTACTTACACGCACTTACACGTACTTACACGTACTTACACGCACTTATACGCACTTACACGCACTTACACATACTTACACGCACTTACACGCACTTACACACACTTACATGCACTTACACGTGCTTATAGGCACTAACACGTACTTACACGCGCTATAACACACTTACACACACTTACACGCACTTAAATACACTTACACGCACTTACAGGAACTTACACGCACTTACACGAACTTACACGTACATTCACGCACTTACATGCACTTACACGCACTTACACGTACGTACACGCACTTATACGTACTTAAATGCACTTACACATACTTACACACCATTTCTTGCACTTACACACACTTACACGCACTTACACGTACTTACATGCACTTACACGCACTTACACACACTTACACAAACGTACATG
>SZWC01018042.1:25304-58162 GCA_023375785.1 Penium margaritaceum | reverse complement strand
TGGAGTGGTGCGAACTGGTTGCAGAGTGGTGTGAACTGGTTGCTGAGTGGTGCGAACTGGTTGCGGAGTGGTGCAAACAGGTTGCGGAGTGGAGCAAACTGGTTGCGGAGTGATGCAAACTGGTTGCGGAGTGGTGCAAACGGGTTGCGAAGTGGTGCGAACTCGTGTGGAGTGGTGCGAACTGGTTGCGGAGAGGTGCCAATTGGTTACATAGTGGTGCGAATTGGATGCGGAGTGGTGCGAACTAGTTATTGAGTGGTGCAAACTTGATGCGGAGTGGTGCAAAGTGGTTGCCGTGTGGTGCGGACTTGTTACGGAGTGGTGCAAACGGGTTGTGGAGTGGTAAGATATGGTTGCGGAGTGGTTTGAACTGGTTGCGGAGTGGTGCGAACTGTGTGCGGAGTGGTACAAACTGGTTGCGGAGTGGTGCGAACTGGTTGCGGAGTGGTACGAACTGGTTTTAGAGTGGTGCAAACGGGTTGCGGATTGGTTCGAACTGGTTGCGAAGTGGTGCGAACTGGTTGCGGAGTGGTACGAACTGGTTTTAGAGTGGTGCAAACGGGTTGCGGATTGGTTCGAACTGGTTGCGAAGTGGTGCGAACTGGTTGCGGAGTGGTACGAACTGGTTTTAGAGTGGTGCAAACGGGTTGCGGATTGGTTCGAACTGGTTGCGAAGTGGTGCGAACTGGTTGCGGAGTGGTACGAACTGGTTTTAGAGTGGTGCAAACGGGTTGCGGATTGGTTCGAACTGGTTGCGAAGTGGTGCGAACTGGTTGCGGAGTGGTACGAACTGGTTTTAGAGTGGTGCAAACGGGTTGCGGATTGGTTCGAACTGGTTGCGAAGTGGTGCGAACTGGTTGCGGAGTGGTACGAACTGGTTTTAGAGTGGTGCAAACGGGTTGCGGATTGGTTCGAACTGGTTGCGAAGTGGTGCGAACTGGTTGCGGAGTGGTACGAACTGGTTTTAGAGTGGTGCAAACGGGTTGCGGATTGGTTCGAACTGGTTGCGAAGTGGTGCGAACTGGTTGCGGAGTGGTACGAACTGGTTTTAGAGTGGTGCAAACGGGTTGCGGATTGGTTCGAACTGGTTGCGAAGTGGTGCGAACTGGTTGCGGAGTGGTACGAACTGGTTTTAGAGTGGTGCAAACGGGTTGCGGATTGGTTCGAACTGGTTGCGAAGTGGTGCGAACTGGTTGCGGAGTGGTACGAACTGGTTTTAGAGTGGTGCAAACGGGTTGCGGATTGGTTCGAACTGGTTGCGAAGTGGTGCGAACTGGTTGCGGAGTGGTACGAACTGGTTTTAGAGTGGTGCAAACGGGTTGCGGATTGGTTCGAACTGGTTGCGAAGTGGTGCGAACTGGTTGCGGAGTGGTACGAACTGGTTTTAGAGTGGTGCAAACGGGTTGCGGATTGGTTCGAACTGGTTGCGAAGTGGTGCGAACTGGTTGCGGAGTGGTACGAACTGGTTTTAGAGTGGTGCAAACGGGTTGCGGATTGGTTCGAACTGGTTGCGAAGTGGTGCGAACTGGTTGCGGAGTGGTACGAACTGGTTTTAGAGTGGTGCAAACGGGTTGCGGATTGGTTCGAACTGGTTGCGAAGTGGTGCGAACTGGTTGCGGAGTGGTACGAACTGGTTTTAGAGTGGTGCAAACGGGTTGCGGATTGGTTCGAACTGGTTGCGAAGTGGTGCGAACTGGTTGCGGAGTGGTACGAACTGGTTTTAGAGTGGTGCAAACGGGTTGCGGATTGGTTCGAACTGGTTGCGAAGTGGTGCGAACTGGTTGCGGAGTGGTACGAACTGGTTTTAGAGTGGTGCAAACGGGTTGCGGATTGGTTCGAACTGGTTGCGAAGTGGTGCGAACTGGTTGCGGAGTGGTACGAACTGGTTTTAGAGTGGTGCAAACGGGTTGCGGATTGGTTCGAACTGGTTGCGAAGTGGTGCGAACTGGTTGCGGAGTGGTACGAACTGGTTTTAGAGTGGTGCAAACGGGTTGCGGATTGGTTCGAACTGGTTGCGAAGTGGTGCGAACTGGTTGCGGAGTGGTACGAACTGGTTTTAGAGTGGTGCAAACGGGTTGCGGATTGGTTCGAACTGGTTGCGAAGTGGTGCGAACTGGTTGCGGAGTGGTACGAACTGGTTTTAGAGTGGTGCAAACGGGTTGCGGATTGGTTCGAACTGGTTGCGAAGTGGTGCGAACTGGTTGCGGAGTGGTACGAACTGGTTTTAGAGTGGTGCAAACGGGTTGCGGATTGGTTCGAACTGGTTGCGAAGTGGTGCGAACTGGTTGCGGAGTGGTACGAACTGGTTTTAGAGTGGTGCAAACGGGTTGCGGATTGGTTCGAACTGGTTGCGAAGTGGTGCGAACTGGTTGCGGAGTGGTACGAACTGGTTTTAGAGTGGTGCAAACGGGTTGCGGATTGGTTCGAACTGGTTGCGAAGTGGTGCGAACTGGTTGCGGAGTGGTACGAACTGGTTTTAGAGTGGTGCAAACGGGTTGCGGATTGGTTCGAACTGGTTGCGAAGTGGTGCGAACTGGTTGCGGAGTGGTACGAACTGGTTTTAGAGTGGTGCAAACGGGTTGCGGATTGGTTCGAACTGGTTGCGAAGTGGTGCGAACTGGTTGCGGAGTGGTACGAACTGGTTTTAGAGTGGTGCAAACGGGTTGCGGATTGGTTCGAACTGGTTGCGAAGTGGTGCGAACTGGTTGCGGAGTGGTACGAACTGGTTTTAGAGTGGTGCAAACGGGTTGCGGATTGGTTCGAACTGGTTGCGAAGTGGTGCGAACTGGTTGCGGAGTGGTACGAACTGGTTTTAGAGTGGTGCAAACGGGTTGCGGATTGGTTCGAACTGGTTGCGAAGTGGTGCGAACTGGTTGCGGAGTGGTACGAACTGGTTTTAGAGTGGTGCAAACGGGTTGCGGATTGGTTCGAACTGGTTGCGAAGTGGTGCGAACTGGTTGCGGAGTGGTACGAACTGGTTTTAGAGTGGTGCAAACGGGTTGCGGATTGGTTCGAACTGGTTGCGAAGTGGTGCGAACTGGTTGCGGAGTGGTACGAACTGGTTTTAGAGTGGTGCAAACGGGTTGCGGATTGGTTCGAACTGGTTGCGAAGTGGTGCGAACTGGTTGCGGAGTGGTACGAACTGGTTTTAGAGTGGTGCAAACGGGTTGCGGATTGGTTCGAACTGGTTGCGAAGTGGTGCGAACTGGTTGCGGAGTGGTACGAACTGGTTTTAGAGTGGTGCAAACGGGTTGCGGATTGGTTCGAACTGGTTGCGAAGTGGTGCGAACTGGTTGCGGAGTGGTACGAACTGGTTTTAGAGTGGTGCAAACGGGTTGCGGATTGGTTCGAACTGGTTGCGAAGTGGTGCGAACTGGTTGCGGAGTGGTACGAACTGGTTTTAGAGTGGTGCAAACGGGTTGCGGATTGGTTCGAACTGGTTGCGAAGTGGTGCGAACTGGTTGCGGAGTGGTACGAACTGGTTTTAGAGTGGTGCAAACGGGTTGCGGATTGGTTCGAACTGGTTGCGAAGTGGTGCGAACTGGTTGCGGAGTGGTACGAACTGGTTTTAGAGTGGTGCAAACGGGTTGCGGATTGGTTCGAACTGGTTGCGAAGTGGTGCGAACTGGTTGCGGAGTGGTACGAACTGGTTTTAGAGTGGTGCAAACGGGTTGCGGATTGGTTCGAACTGGTTGCGAAGTGGTGCGAACTGGTTGCGGAGTGGTACGAACTGGTTTTAGAGTGGTGCAAACGGGTTGCGGATTGGTTCGAACTGGTTGCGAAGTGGTGCGAACTGGTTGCGGAGTGGTACGAACTGGTTTTAGAGTGGTGCAAACGGGTTGCGGATTGGTTCGAACTGGTTGCGAAGTGGTGCGAACTGGTTGCGGAGTGGTACGAACTGGTTTTAGAGTGGTGCAAACGGGTTGCGGATTGGTTCGAACTGGTTGCGAAGTGGTGCGAACTGGTTGCGGAGTGGTACGAACTGGTTTTAGAGTGGTGCAAACGGGTTGCGGATTGGTTCGAACTGGTTGCGAAGTGGTGCGAACTGGTTGCGGAGTGGTACGAACTGGTTTTAGAGTGGTGCAAACGGGTTGCGGATTGGTTCGAACTGGTTGCGAAGTGGTGCGAACTGGTTGCGGAGTGGTACGAACTGGTTTTAGAGTGGTGCAAACGGGTTGCGGATTGGTTCGAACTGGTTGCGAAGTGGTGCGAACTGGTTGCGGAGTGGTACGAACTGGTTTTAGAGTGGTGCAAACGGGTTGCGGATTGGTTCGAACTGGTTGCGAAGTGGTGCGAACTGGTTGCGGAGTGGTACGAACTGGTTTTAGAGTGGTGCAAACGGGTTGCGGATTGGTTCGAACTGGTTGCGAAGTGGTGCGAACTGGTTGCGGAGTGGTACGAACTGGTTTTAGAGTGGTGCAAACGGGTTGCGGATTGGTTCGAACTGGTTGCGAAGTGGTGCGAACTGGTTGCGGAGTGGTACGAACTGGTTTTAGAGTGGTGCAAACGGGTTGCGGATTGGTTCGAACTGGTTGCGAAGTGGTGCGAACTGGTTGCGGAGTGGTACGAACTGGTTTTAGAGTGGTGCAAACGGGTTGCGGATTGGTTCGAACTGGTTGCGAAGTGGTGCGAACTGGTTGCGGAGTGGTACGAACTGGTTTTAGAGTGGTGCAAACGGGTTGCGGATTGGTTCGAACTGGTTGCGAAGTGGTGCGAACTGGTTGCGGAGTGGTCCGAACTGGTTGCGGAGTGGTGCGAACTGGGCGCGGAGTGGTGCGAACGGGTTGCGGAGTGGTGCGAACGGGTTGCGGATTGGTGCGAACTGGTTGCGGATTGGTCCGAACTGGGCGCGGAGTGGTGCGAACGGGTTGCTGAGTGGTGGGAACTGGTTGCGGAGTGGTGCGAACTGGTTGCGGAGTGGTGCGAACTGGTTGCAGAGTGGAACGAACTGGTTGCGTAGTGGTGCGAACTAGTTGCGGAGTGGTGTGAACTGGTTGCAGTGTGATGCTAACTGGTTGCGGCGTGGTGTGAACTTGTTGCGGAGTGGTGTGAACTAGTTGCAGAGTGGTACAAATTGGTTGCGGAGTGGTGCAACGGGTTGCGGAGTGGTGGGAACTGGTTGTGGAGTGGTGCAAACTGGTTGCAGAGTGGTTACGGAGTGGTGCAAACAGGTTCCGGAGTGGTGCTAACTGGTTGGGGAGTGGTGCGAACTGGTTACGGAGTGGTGCAAGCTGGTTGCAGAGTGGTGCGAACTGGTTGCAGAGTGCTTCAAACTGGTTGCGGACTGGTGCAAACAGGTTGCGAAGTGGTGCGAACTGGTTGAGGAGTCGTGCGAACTGGTTGTGGAGTGGTGCGAACTGGTTGCGGAGTGGTGCAAACTGGTTGCTGAGTGGTGCGAACTAGTTGCACAGTGGTGCAAACAGGTTGCCGAGTGGAGCAAACTGGTTGCGGATTTGTGCAGACTGGTTGCGGAGTGGTGCAAACGGGTTGCGAAGTGATGCGAACGCGTGTGGAGTGGTGCGAACTGGCTGCGGAGTGGTGCCAATTGGTTAAAGAGTGGTGCGAATTGGCTACGGAGTGGTGCGAACTGGTCATTGAGTTGTGCGAGCTGGATGCGGATTGGTGCAAACTGGTTGCCGTGTGGTGCTAACTGGTTGCGCACTGGTGCGAACGGGTTGTGGAGTGGTTAGAAATGGTTGCGGAGTGGTGCGAACTGGTTGCGGAGTGGTGCGAACCGGTTGCGGAGTGGTGCGAACTGGTTGTGAAGTGGTGCAAACTGGTTGCGGAGTGGCCCGAACTGGTTGGGGATTGCTAACTGGTTGCGGAGTGGCCCGAACTGGTTATTGAGTTGTGCGAGCTGGATGCGGAGTGGTGCAAACTGGCTGTGGAGCGGTGCGAACAGGTTGCGGAGTGGTGCAAACTGGTTGCGGAGTAATGCGAACGTGTTGCGTAGTGGTGCGAACTGGTTGTGGAGTGGTACGAACTGGTTGCGGAATGGTAAGAACTGGTTGTGGAGTGGTGCGACCTGGTTGCGGAGGGGAGCAAACTGATTGTGGAGTGGTGTGAACTGGTTGAGGAGTGGTGCGAACTGGTTGGGAAATGGTGCGAACTGGTTGCGGAATGGTGCAAACCGGTTGCGGAGTGGTGCAGACTGGTTGTGGAGTGGTGCGAACTGGTTGCGGAGTGGAGCAAACTGGGTGTGGATTGGTGCAAACAGGTTGTGGAATGGTGCGAACTGGCTGCGGTTTGGTGCCAATTGGTTGCGGAATGGTGCGAACTGGTTGCGGAGTGGTGCAAACGGACTGCAGTGTGGTGCGAGCTGGTTGCAAAGTGGTGGAACTGGTTGTGGAGTGGTGCTACCTGGTTGCGGAGTGGTGCGAACGGGTTTCGAATGGGTGCGAACTGGTTGCGGAGTGGTCCCAACTGAGTGCGGAGTGGTGCGAACTGGTCGCGGATTGGTGCAAACTGGTTGCAAAGTGGTGCGAACGGGTTGCGGATTGGTGCGAACTGGTTGCGGAGTGGTCCCAACTGAGTGCGGAGTGGTGCGAACTGGTCGCGGATTGGTGCAAACTGGTTGCAAAGTGGTGCGAACGGGTTGCGGATTGGTGCGAACTGGTTGCGGAGTGGTCCGAACTGGGTGCGGAGTGGTGCAAACTGGTTGCTCAGTGGTGCGAACTCAGTGGTTGTGGAGTGGTGAGAACTGGTTGCAGAGTGGTGCGAGCAGGTTGCGGAGTGGAGGAAACTCGTTGCAAAGTGGTGCGAACTGGTTGTGGAGTGTTGCAAACTGGTTGCGAAGTGCTGCAAACTGGTGTGGAGTGGTGCGAACTGGGTGCGGAGAGGTGTGACTGATTATGGAGTGGTGTGAGCTGGATGCGGAGTGGTGCAAAAAGGTTGCCGAGTGGTGCCAACTGGCTGCGGAGTGGTGCGAATGGGTTGTGGAGTGGTGCAAAATGGTTGCGGAGTGGTGCAAACTGGTTGCGGAGTGGTGCGAACTGGTTGCGGAGTGGTGCGAACTAGTTGCGGAGTGTTGCAAACTGGTTGTGGAGTGGTGCGAACTGGTTGCGGATTCTTGCGAACTGGTTGCGGAGTGGTGCGACCTGGTTGCGGAGGGGAGCGAACTGGTTGCGGAGTGGTGCGAACTGGTTGCGGAGTGGTGCGACCTGGTTGCGGAGGGGAGCGAACTGGTTGCGGAATGGTGCGAACTGGTTGCGGAGTGGTGCGAACAAGTTGGGGGATGGTGCGAACTGGTTGCGGAGTGGTGCAAACTTGTTGCGGAGTGGTGCAAAATGGTTGCAGAGTGGTGCAAACTCGTTGCGGAGTGGAGCGAACTGGTTAAGGAGTGGTGCGAACTGGTTGCGGAGTGGTGCCAACTGGCTGCGGTGTGGTGCCAATTGGTTGCGGAATGGTGCAAACTGGTTGTGGAGTGGTGCGAACAGATTGCAGAGTGATACTAACTGGTTGCGGAGTGGTACAAACTGGTTGCGGAGTGGTGTGAACTAGTTGCAGAGTGGTGCCAATTGGTTGTGGAGTGGTGCAAACTGGTTGCGGAGTGGTGCGAACTGGTTGCAGAGTGGTACGTAGTGGCTGCGGAGTGGTGCGAACTGGTTGCGGAGTGGTGCGAACTGGTTGTGGAGTGGTGCGAACTGGTTACGGAGTGGTTCGAACTAGCTGCACAGTGGTGCAAACTGGTTGCGGAGTGGTGCGAACTGGTTGCGGAGTGGTGCGAACTAGCTGCAGAGTGGTGCGAACTGGTTGCGGAGTGGTGCGAACTGGTTGCAGAGTGGTACGTACTGGCTGCGGAGTGGTGCGAACTGGTTGCGGAGTGGTGCCAACTGGTTGCGGTGTGGTGCCAAGTGGTTGCGGAGTGGTGCGAACTGGTTGCGGAGTGGTGCGAACTGGTTGTGGAGTGGTGCGAACTGGTTACGGAGTGGTTCGAACTAGCTGCACAGTGGTGCAAACTGGTTGCGGAGTGGTGCGAACTGGTTGCGGAGTGAGGCGAACTGGTTGCAGAGTGGTGTGAAGTGGTACTGGAGTGGTGCGACTTAATTGCGGAGTGGTGCGAACTGGTTGCGGGGTGGTGCAAACTGGTTGCTTAGTGGTGCTAGCTGGTTGCGGAGTCGTGCGAACAGGTTGTGGACTGGTGCAAACAGGTTGCGGAGTGGTGCGAACTGGTTTCGGATAGGTGCGACCTGGTTGCGGAGGGGAGCGAACTGGTTGCGGAGTGGTGTGTACTGGTTGCGGAGTGGTGCAAACTGGTTGGGGAATGGTGCGAACTGGTTGCGGAGTGGTGAAAACTGGTTGCGGAGTGGTGTAGGCTAGTTGCGGAGTGGTGCAAACTGGTTGCGGTGTGGAGCGAACTGGTTGTGGAGTGGTGCGATATGGTTGCGGAGTGGTGCCAAATGGCTGCGGTGTGGTGCCAATTGGTTGCAGAATGGTGTGAGCTGGTTGCGAAGTGGTGCGAACGGATTGCAGAGTGGTGCGAACTAGTTGGGAAGTGGTGCGAACTGGTTGCGGAGTGGTGCGAACTGGTTGCAGAGTGGTGCGAACGGGTTGCGGATTGGTGCGAACTGGTTGCGGAGTGGTCCGAACTGGCTGCGGAGTGGTGCGAACGGGTTGCTGAGTGGTACGAACTGGTTGCGGAGTGGTGCAAGCTGGTTGCAGAGTGGTGCGAACTAGTTGCAGTGTGGTGCAAACTGGTTGCGAGGTGGTGCAAAGTGGTTGCGGAATGGTGCAGACTGGTTACAGAGTGGTGCAAACAGGTTGCGGAGTGGTGCGAACTGGTTGCATAGTGATGCTAAGGGGTTGCGGAGTGGTGCGAACTAGTTCCAACCCGCAACCAGTTCACACAACTCCACAACCAGTTCGCACCACTGCGCAACCAGTTTGCAGCACTCCGCAACCAGTTCGCACCACTCCGCAACCTGTTTCCACCACTCTGCAACAACTTTGCACCACCCTGCAACCAGTCAGTAGCACTCTGCAACTAGTGCACACAACTCTGCATCTAGTGCGGTCCACTCCTTAACCAGTTCCCACCACTCCGCAACCAGGTCGCACCACTCCGCAATCAGTTCGTACCACTCTGCAACCAGTTCGCCGACTCCGCAACCAGATTGCAATACTTTGCAACCAGTTCGCACCACTACGCAACCAGTTCGCAACACTCCGCAGCCTGTTCGCACCACTCCGCAACCAGTTCTCACCACTCGCCAACCAGTTCGCACCAGTCCGCAACCAGTTCGAACCACCCCTGAACCAGTTTGCACCACTCTGCAACCAGGTCGCACCACTCTGCATCTAGTTCGTACCACTCTGCAACAAGTCCGCACCACTCCGCAACCAGTTTGCACCACTTTGCAACCAGGTCCCACCACTCCGCAACCAGTTTGCACCACTCCGCAACCAGTTCGCACCACTCTGCAACCAGTTCGCACCACTCCGCAACCAGTTCCCACCACTTTAAAACCAGTTCCCACTTCTCCACAACCAGTTCGTACCACTCCGCAACCAGTTGGAACTGCCCACAGCCAGTTCGCACCACTCCGAAACCAGTTCGCACCACTCTGAATCAGTTCACACTATTCCGCAACCAGTTCGCACCACTTCGCAACCAGTTCCCACCACTCCGCAATCCGTTCGCACCACTTGGCAACCAGTTGCCACCACTCTGCAACCAGTTCACACCACTCCGCAGCCAGTTTGCACGACTCCGCAACCAGTTCTCACCACTCGGCAACCAGTTCGCACCACTCCATAACTAGTTCGAACCACACCTGAACCAGTTTGCACCACTGTGCAACCCGTTTGCACCACTCCGCATCCAGTTTGCACCACTCCGCAACCAATTTGCACCACTCCACAACCAGTTCGCACCACTCCACAACCAGTTCGCACCACTCCACAACCAGTTCGCACCACTGCGCAGCCAGTTCACACCACTCCGCAGCCAGTTCACACCACACTTCAACCAGTTCGCACCACTCGGCAACCAGTTCGCTCCACTCCGCAACCAGATCGCACCACTCCGCAACCAGTTCGCACCACTCTGCAACCAGTTCGCACCACTCCACAACCAGTTCGCACCACTCCGCAACTAGTTCGCACCACTCCGCAACCAGTTCGCACCACTGCGCAACCAGTTCGCACCACTCCACAACCAGTTCGCACTACTCCGCAGCCAGTTCGCACCACTCCGCAACCAGTTCGCACCCCTCTGCAACCAGTTCGCACCACTCTGCAACCCGTTCGCACCACTCCCCAACCAGTTTGCACCACTCCGCAACCCGTTCGCACCACTCCGCAACCAGTTCGCACCACTGCGCAACCAGTTCGCACCACTCCACAACCAGTTCGCACTACTCCGCAGCCAGTTCGCACCACTCCGCAACCAGTTCGCACCCCTCTGCAACCAGTTCGCACCACTCTGCAACCCGTTCGCACCACTCCCCAACCAGTTTGCACCACTCCGCAACCCGTTCGCACCACTCCGCAACCAGTTCGCACCACTGCGCAACCAGTTCGCACCACTCCACAACCAGTTCGCACTACTCCGCAGCCAGTTCGCACCACTCCGCAACCAGTTCGCACCCCTCTGCAACCAGTTCGCACCACTCTGCAACCCGTTCGCACCACTCCCCAACCAGTTTGCACCACTCCGCAACCCGTTCGCACCACTCCGCAACCAGTTCGCACCACTGCGCAACCAGTTCGCACCACTCCACAACCAGTTCGCACTACTCCGCAGCCAGTTCGCACCACTCCGCAACCAGTTCGCACCCCTCTGCAACCAGTTCGCACCACTCTGCAACCCGTTCGCACCACTCCCCAACCAGTTTGCACCACTCCGCAACCCGTTCGCACCACTCCGCAACCAGTTCGCACCACTGCGCAACCAGTTCGCACCACTCCACAACCAGTTCGCACTACTCCGCAGCCAGTTCGCACCACTCCGCAACCAGTTCGCACCCCTCTGCAACCAGTTCGCACCACTCTGCAACCCGTTCGCACCACTCCCCAACCAGTTTGCACCACTCCGCAACCCGTTCGCACCACTCCGCAACCAGTTCGCACCACTGCGCAACCAGTTCGCACCACTCCGCAACCAGTTCGCACTACTTTGAAACATGTTCCCACCACTCCACAACCAGTTCACACCACTCTGCAACCAGTTGGAACCACCCGCAGCCGGTTCGCACCACTCAGCAACCAGTTCGTAGCATTATGCAACCAGTTTGCACCACTCCGCAACCAGTTTGCACCACTCCGTATCCAGTTTGCACCACTCCACAACCAGTTTGCACCACTCTGCAACCAAATTGCACCACTCTGCAACCAGTTTGCACCACTTTGTAGCCAGTTCCCACCACTACAAAACCAGTTCCCACCACTCCACAACAAGATCACACCAGTCCGCAACCAGTTGCAGCACCCGCAGCAAGTTTGTACCACTCCGCAACCAATTGACAACACTCCGCAACCAGTTTGAACCACTCCGCAACCAGTTCGCACCACTCCGCAACCAGTTCACACCACTCCGCAGCCAGTTCCCACCACACAGCAACCAGTTCGCACCACTCCGCAACCAGTTCGCACCACTCCACAACTAGTTCGAGCCACTCCGCAACCAGTTTGCACCAATGCGCAACCAGTTTGCACCACTCCGCAACCAGTTCGCACTAATTGGTAACCAGTTTGCACCACTCCAAAACCTGTTTGCACCACTCCGCAACCAGTTCCCACCACTCCGCAACCAGGTCGCTCCCCTCCGCAACCAGTTTGCACCACTCTGCAATCAGTTTGCTCCACTCTGCAACCACTTTGCACTACTCCGCAACCAGTTCACACCACTCCGCAACCAGTTCGCACCACTCCGCATCCAGTTTGCACCACACCGCAACCAGTTCCCACCACTCTGCAACCAGTTCGCACCACTCCGCAACCTGTTTGCACCACTCCGCAACCTGTTTGCACCCCTCCGCAACCAGTTCCCACCACTCCACCACCAGTTCGCACCACTCCGCAACCAGTTCGTACCACTCCGCAACCAGTTCGCACCACTCAGCAACCAGTCCCACCACTCCGCAACCAGTTCGCACCATTCCGCAACCAGGTCGCACCACTTTGCAACCAGTTCCCACCACTCCGCAACCAGGTCGCTCCACTCTGCAACCAGTTTGCACCACTCCGCAACCTGTTTGCACCCCTCCGCAACCAGTTCCCACCACTCCACCACCAGTTCGCACCACTCCGCAACCAGTTCGTACCACTCCGCAACCAGTTCGCACCACTCAGCAACCAGTCCCACCACTCCGCAACCAGTTCGCACCATTCCGCAACCAGGTCGCACCACTTTGCAACCAGTTCCCACCACTCCGCAACCAGGTCGCTCCACTCTGCAACCAGTTTGCACCACTCCGCAACCTGTTTGCACCCCTCCGCAACCAGTTCCCACCACTCCACCACCAGTTCGCACCACTCCGCAACCAGTTCGTACCACTCCGCAACCAGTTCGCACCACTCAGCAACCAGTCCCACCACTCCGCAACCAGTTCGCACCATTCCGCAACCAGGTCGCACCACTTTGCAACCAGTTCCCACCACTCCGCAACCAGGTCGCTCCACTCTGCAACCAGTTTGCACCACTCCGCAACCTGTTTGCACCCCTCCGCAACCAGTTCCCACCACTCCACCACCAGTTCGCACCACTCCGCAACCAGTTCGTACCACTCCGCAACCAGTTCGCACCACTCAGCAACCAGTCCCACCACTCCGCAACCAGTTCGCACCATTCCGCAACCAGGTCGCACCACTTTGCAACCAGTTCCCACCACTCCGCAACCAGGTCGCTCCACTCTGCAACCAGTTTGCACCACTCCGCAACCTGTTTGCACCCCTCCGCAACCAGTTCCCACCACTCCACCACCAGTTCGCACCACTCCGCAACCAGTTCGTACCACTCCGCAACCAGTTCGCACCACTCAGCAACCAGTCCCACCACTCCGCAACCAGTTCGCACCATTCCGCAACCAGGTCGCACCACTTTGCAACCAGTTCCCACCACTCCGCAACCAGGTCGCTCCACTCTGCAACCAGTTTGCACCACTCTGCAACCAGTTCGCACCACTCTGCAACCGGTTCCCACCATTCCGCAACCAGTTTGCACCACTCCGCAGCCAGTTCGCACCACTCCGCAACCAGTTCTCAGCACTTGGCAACCAGTTCGCACCACTCCGCAACCAGTTCACACCACCCCTGAACCAGTTTGCACCACTCCGCAACCCGATCGCACCACTCCACATCCAGTTCGCACCACTCCGAAATCAATTGGCACCACTCGGCGACCAGTTCGCACCACTCCACAACCAGTTCGCACCACTGCCCAACCAGTTCGCACCACTCCGCAGCCCGTTCGCACCACACTTCAACCAGTTCGCACCACTCTGCAACCAGACCAGGTCGCTCCACTCTGCGATCGCACCACTCGGCAACCAGTTTGCACCACTCCGCAACCAGTTCGCACCACTCCGCAACCAGTTCGCACCACTCTGCAACCAGTTTGCTCCAGTCCGTGACCAGTTCGCACCACTCCGCAACCTGTTTGCACCACTCCACATCCAGTTCGCACCACACAGCAACCAGTTCCCACCACTCCGCAACCAGCTCGCACCCCTCCACAACCAATTCGCACCATCCCGCAACCTGTTCGCACCACTCCACATTCAGCTCGCAACATTCCGCAACCAGTTCGCACCACTCCGCAACCAGTTCGCACCACTCTGCAACCAATTTGCACCACTCTGCAACCAGTACGCACCACTCCGCAAGCAGTTTGCAGCACTCCGCAACGAGTTCGCACCACTCCCCAACCAGTTCGTACCACTCCGCAACTAGTTCCCACCACTCCACAACCAGTTCGCACATCTGTGCAACCAGTTCGCACCACCCGCAGCTAGTTCGCACAACTGCGCAACCAGTTTGGACCACTCTGCAACCAGTCTGCACCACTCCGCAACCAGTTCGCACCACTCCGCATCTACTTTGCACCACTCCGCAACCAGTTTGCACCACTCCGAACCTGGTTCGCACCACTCCGCAACCAGTTCGCACCACTCCGCAACCAGGTCTTAGCACTCCGCAACCACTTCGCACCACTCCGCAACCAGTTCGCACCACCCGCAGCTAGTTCGCACCACTGCGCAACCAGTTTGGACCACTCTGCAACCAGTTTGCACCACTCCGAACCTGGTTCGCACCACTCCGCAACCAGTTCGCACCACTCCGCAACCAGGTCTTAGCACTCCGCAACCACTTCGCACCACTTCGCAACCAGTTCGCACCATTCCGCAATCAGTTCGCACCACTCCGTAGCCAGTTAGCACCACTCCGCAACCAGTTCCCACCACTCTGTAACCAGTTTGCTCAACTCCGCAGCCAGTTCGCACTACTCCGCAACACGTTTGCACCACTCGGCAACCAGTTTGCACCATTCCGCAACCCGTTTGCACCACTACGCATCCAGCTCGCACCACTCCGCAACCAATTGGCACCACTCTACAACCAGCTCGTACCACTCCGCAGCCAGCTCGCACCACCCTGCAACCAGCTTGGACCACTCCGTAGCCAGTTCGCACCACACTGCAACCCGTTTGCACCACTCCGCAACCAGTTCGCACCACTTTGAAACCAGTTTGTACCACTCCGCAACCAGTTCTCACCACTCCGGAACCAGTTCGCGCCACTCCGCAACCAGTTTGCATCACTTTGCAACCTGTTCCCACCACTCCACAACCAGTTCACACCACTCCGAAACCAGTTGGAACCACCCGCAGCCAGTTCGCACCACTCAGCAACCAGTTCGTAGCACTCTGCAACCAGTTTGCACCACTCCGCAACCCGTTTGCACCACTCCGCATCCAGTTTGCACCACTCTGCAACCAGTTCGCACCACTCCGCAACCTGTTTGCACCACTCCGCAACCGGTTCACACCACTTTGCAACCTGTTTGCTCCACTCCGCTACCAACTCGCACCACTCTGCAACCTGTTTGCACCACTCCACAACCAGTTTGCACCACTCAGCAACCTGTTCGCACCACTCCGCAACCAATTTGCACCATCCCGCAACCTGTTCGCACCACTCCAAAACAGTTCGCAACATTCCGCAACCAGTTCGCACCACTCCGCAACGAGTTGGCACCATTATGCAACCAATTTGCACCACTCAGCAACCAGTTCGCACAACTCTGCAACCAGTTTGCAGCACTCCGCAACCAGTTCGCACCTCTCCCCAACCAGTTCGCATCACTCCGCACCCAGTTCCCACCACTCCACAGCCAGTTCACAACTCTCTGCAACCAGTTGGCAGCACCCGCAGCCAGTTCGCACAACTGCGCAACTAGTTTGCACCACTCTGCAACCAGTCCGCACCACTCCGCAACCAGTTCGCACCACTCCGCAACCAGTGCGCACGCCTCTGCAACCAGTTCGTACCACTCTACAACCAGTTCCCACCACTCCACAACCAGTTCGCACCACTCCGCAACAAGTTCCCACACCTCCAAACCTGGTTCGCACCACTCCGCAACCAGTTTGCACCACTTGGCATCCAGTTCCCACCACTACACAACCAGTTCCCACGACTCCACAACATGTTCAGACCACTCCGCAACCAGTTCGCACCACGCGCACCCAGTTCGCACCACTCCGCAACCAGTTCAAACCACTCCGCAACCAGTTCGCACCACTCCGCAACCAGTTCACACCACTCCGCAGCCAGTTCGCACCACAGTGCAACCGGTTCGCACCACTTTGCAACCAGTTTGCACCACTCCGCAAGCAATTGGCACCACTCTGCAACCAGTTCACACGTCTTTGAACCAGTTCGCACCACTCTGCAACCAATTCGCACCACTCCGCAACCAGTTCGCACCACTCCTAAACCAGTTCGCACCACTCTGCAACCAGTTCCCATCACTCTGCAACCAGTTCACACCACTCCGCAACCAGTTCGCACCACTCCGCATCCAGTTTGCACCACACCGCAACCAGTTCCCACCACTCTGCAACCAGTTCGCACCACTGCGCAACCTGTTTGCACCACTCCCCAACCAGTTCCCTCCACTCCACAACCAGTTTGCACCACTGCGCAACCAATTCGCACCACTCCGCAGCCAGTTCGCACCACACTTCAACCAGTTTGCACCACTCTGCAACCAGTTTGCACCACTCTGCAGCTAGATCGCACCACCCCGCAACCAGTTTGCACCACTGTACAACCAGTTTGCACCACTCTGCAATCAGTTTGCTCCACTCCGCAACCAGTTCGCACCACTCCGCAACCTGTTTGCACCACTCCACAACCAGTTCGCACCACTAAGCAACCAGTTCGCACCACTTTGCAACCAGTTCGCACCACTCTGCAACCAATTCGCACCATCCCGCAACCTGTTCGCACCATTCCGCATTCAGTTCCCAGCATTCCGCAACCAGTTCGCACCACTCCGCAACCAGTTCGCACCACTCTGCAACCAATTTGCACCACTCTGCAACCAGTACGCACCACTCCGCCAGCAGTTTGCACCACTCCGCAACCAGTTCCCACCACTCCACAACCAGTTCGCACCTCTCTCCAACCAGTTCGCACCACCGGCAGCCAGTTCGCACAACTGCGCAACCAGTTCGGACCTCTCTGCAACCAGTCCGCACCACTCCGCAACCAGTTTGCACTACTCCGCAACCAGTTCGCACCACTCTGCAACCAGTTCTCACCTCCGCAACCAGTGCGCACCACTCCGCAACAAGTTTCCACCACTCCGAACCTCGTTTGCACCACTTCGCAACCAGTTCGCAGCACTGCGCAACCAGGTCGCAGCACTCTGCAACCAGTTTGCACCACTCTACAACCAGTTCGCACCACTCTGCAACCACTTTGCACCACTCTGCAACCAGTTCCTTCCACTCCACAACCAGTTTGCACCATTCTGCAATCAGCTCGCACCACTCAATAGCCAGTTCGCACCACTCCGCAACCAGTTCCCACCACTCTGCAACCAGTTTGTACAACTCTGCAAGCAGTTTGCACAACTCCGCAACATGTTTGCACCACTCGGCAACCAGTTCACACCATTCCGCAACCCGTTCGCACCACTCCGCATCCAGCTCGCACCACTCCACGACAAATTGGCACCACTTCACAACCAGTTCGAACCACTCCGCAGCCAATTCGCAGCACTTCGTAACTAGTTTGTACCACTCCGCAACCAGTTCGCACCACTCCGCAACCAGTTCGCACCACTCCGCAACCAGTTCGCACCACTCCGCAACCAGTTCGCACCACTTTGCAACCTGTTCCCACCACTCCACAACCAGTTCACACCACTCCGCAAACAGTTGGAACCACCCGCAGCCAGTTCGCACGACTTAGCAGCCAATTTGTAGCACTCTGCAACCAGTTTGCACCACTCCGCAACCCGTTTGCACCACTCCGCATCCAGTTTGCACCACTCTGCAACCAGTTTGCACCACTCCGCAACCTGTTTGCACCACTCCGCAACCAGTTCGCACCACTCTGCAACCAGTTTGCTTCACTCCGCAACCAGTTCGCACCACTCCGCAACCTGTTTGCACCACTCCACAACCACTTTGCACCACTCAGCAACCAGTTCGCACCACTCCGCAACCAATTCGCACCATCCCACAACCTGTTCGCACCACTCCGCAACAGTTCGCAACATTCCGCAACCAGTTTGCACAACTCCGCATCCAGCTGGCACCACTCTGCAACCAATTTGCACAACTCTGCAACCAGTTCGCACCACACCGCAACCAGTTTGTAGCACTCCGCAATCCCTTCGCACCACTCCCAAACCAGTTCGCACCACTGCGCAACCAGTTCCCACCACTCCACAACCAGTTCGCACCTCTCTGCAACCAGTTCGCACCATTCTGCAACCAGTTTGCTCCCCTCCGCTACCAGTTCGCACCACTCTGCAACCTGTTTGCACCACTCTACAACCAGTTGGCACCACTCAGCAGCAACCTGTTCGTACCACTCCTCAACCAATTCGCACCATCCCGCAACTTGTTCGCACCACTCCGCAACCAGTTGGCACCACTCTGAAACCGATTTTCACCACTCTGCAACCAGTTCGCACCACTCCGCAACCAGTTTGCAGCATTCCGCAACCAGTTCGCACCACTCCCCAACCAGTTTGCATCACTCCGCAACCAGTTCCCACCACTTCACAACCAGTTCGCACCTCTCTGCAACCAGTTCGCACCACCCGCAACCAGTTCACACAACTGCGCAACCAGTTTACACCACTCTGCAACCAGTCCACACCACTCTGCAACCAGTTCGCACCAATTCGCAACCAGTGCGCACCACTCTGCAACCAGTTCGCACCACTCTGCAACCAGTTCCCACCACTCTGCAACCAGTTCGCACCACTCCGCAACAAGTTCCCACCACTCCGAACCTTGTTCACACCACTCGGCAAGCAGTTTGCACTACTTTGCAGCCAATTCCCACCACTACACAACCAGTTTCCACCACTCCACAACACGTTCGCACCACTCCTCAACCAGTTCGCACCACCCGCACCCAGTTCGCACCACTCCGCAAACAATTGACAACACTCCGCAACCAAATCGAACCACTCCGCAACCAGTTCACACCACTCCGCAACCAGTTCACAACACTGCGCAGCCAGTTCGCACCACAGTGCAACCAGTTCGTACCACTCTACAACCTGTTCACACCACTACCCAACCATTTCGCACCACTCCGCAACCAGTTCGCACCAATGCGCAACCAGTTTGCACCACTCTGCAACAAGTTCGCACCAATCCCCAACCAGTTCGCACCACTTCCAAACCAGTTCGCACCACTCCGCAACCAGTTCCCATCACTCCGCAACCAGGTCGCACCACTCCGAAACCAGTTCGCACCACTCCACAATCAGTCTGCACCACTCTGCAACCAGTGTGCACCACTCCGCAACCAGTTCACACCACTGTGCAACCAGTTCGCACCACTCCGCATCCAGTTTGCACCACACCGCAACCAGTTCCCTCCACTCTACGACCAGTTCGCACCACTCCGCAAAATGTTTGCACCACTCCGCAACCAGTTCCCACCACTCCACAACCAGTTCGCACCACTGCGCAGCCAGTTTGCACCACTCCGCAGCCAGTTCGCACCACACTTCAACCAGTTCGCACCACTCTGCAACCAGTTCGCACCACTTCGCAGCTAGATCACACCACTCCGCAACAAGTTTGCACCACTCTACAGTCCGTTCGCACCACTCTGCAACCAGTTTGCTCCACTGCGCAACGAGTTCGCACCACTCCGTAACCTGTTTGCACTACTCCACAACCAGTTCGCACCACTGAGCAACCAGTTCGCACCACTCCGCAACCAGTTCGCACCACTCCGCAACCAATTCGCACCATCCCGCAACCTGTTCGCACCACTCTGCATTCAGTTCGCAACATTCCGCAACCAGTTCGCACCACTCCGCAACCAGTTCGCACCATCCCGCAACCTGTTCGCACCACTCTGCAATCAGTTCGCACCACTCCGCAACCAGTTCGCACCATCCCGCAACCTGTTCGCACCACTCTGCAATCAGTTCGCACCACTCCGCAACCAGTTCGCACCATCCCGCAACCTGTTCGCACCACTCTGCAATCAGTTCGCACCACTCCGCAACCAGTTCGCACCATCCCGCAACCTGTTCGCACCACTCTGCAATCAGTTCGCACCACTCCGCAACCAGTTCGCACCATCCCGCAACCTGTTCGCACCACTCTGCAATCAGTTCGCACCACTCCGCAACCAGTTCGCACCACTCCACAACCAGTTCGCACCACTCCGCAACCAGTTTGCACCACTCTGCAGTCCGTTCGCACCACTCTGCAACCAGTTTGCTCCACTCCGCAACGAGTTCGCACCACTCCGTAACCTGTTTGCACTACTCCACAACCAGTTCGCACCACTGAGCAACCAGTTCGCACCACTCCGCAACCAGTTCGCACCACTCCGCAACCAATTCGCACCATCCCGCAACCTGTTCGCACCACTCTGCATTCAGTTCGCAACATTCCGCAACCAGTTCGCACCACTCCGCAACCAGTTCGCACCACTGTCCAACCAATTTGCAGCACTCTGCAACCAGTACGCACCACTCCACCAGCACTTTGTAGCACTCAGCAACGAGTTCGCACCACTCCCAAACCAGTTCGAACCACTCCGCAACCAGTTCCCACCACTCCACAACCAGTTCGCACCTCTCTGCAACCAGTTCGCACCACCGGCAGCCAATTCGCACAACTGTGCAACCAGTTTGGACCACTCTGCAACCTATCTGCACCACTCCACAACCAGTTCGCACCACTCCGCAACCAGTTCACACCACTCTGCAACCAGTTCTCAACTCCGCAACCAGTGCGCACCACTTCGCAACAAGTTCCCACCACTCAGAACCTGGTTCGCACCACTCCGCAACCAGTTCGAAGCACTCCGCAACCAGGTCACAGCACTCTGCAACCAGTTTGCACCACTCTACAACCAGTTCGCACCAATCCGCAACCACTTCGCACCACTCCGCAACCAGTTCCCACCACTCCACAACCAGTTCGCACCATTCCGCAATCAGTTCGCACCACTACGTAGCCAGTTCGTACCACTCCGCAACCAGTTCCCACCACTCTGCAACTCGTTTGCACAACTCTGCAAGCAATTTGCACAACTTCGCAACAAGTTTGCACCACTCGGCAACCAGTTAGCACCATTTCGCGACCCATTCGCACCACTCCGATTCCAGCTCGCACCACTCCGCAACCAATTGGCACCACTCCACAACCAGTTTGCACCACTCCGCAGCCAGCTCGTACCACTCTACAACCTGTTCGCACCACTCCGTAGCCAGTTCGCACCACATTGCAACCTGTTTGCACCACTCCGCAACCAGTTCGCAGCACTCCGCAACTAGGTTGTACCACTCCGCAACCAGTTCGCATCACTCCGCAACCAGTTCGCACCACTCCGCAACCAGTTTGCACCACTCCGCAACCAGTTCGCACCACTTCGCAACCTGTTTGCACCACTCCGCAACCAGTTCGCAGCACTCCGCAACTAGGTTGTACCACTCCGCAACCAGTTCGCATCACTCTGCAACCAGTTCGCACCACTCCGCAGCCAGTTCGCACCACTCCGCAACCAATTGGCACCACTCCGCAACCAGTTCGCAGCACTCCGCAACTAGGTTGTACCACTCCGCAACCAGTTCGCATCACTCTGCAACCAGTTCGCACCACTGCGCAACCAGTTCGCACCACTCCGTAACCAGTTTGCACCACTCCGCAACCCGTTCGCACCACTCTGCAACCAGTTTGCACAACTCCGCAACCAGTTTGCACAACTCCGTAACAAGTTTGCACCACTCGGCACCCAGTTCGCACCACTCTGCTACCCGTTCGCACCACTCCGCAACCAATTGGCACCACTCCGCAACCAGTTCGCAGCACTCCGCAACTAGGTTGTACCACTCCGCAACCAGTTCGCATCACTCTGCAACCAGTTCGCACCACTGCGCAACCAGTTCGCACCACTCCGTAACCAGTTTGCACCACTCCGCAACCCGTTCGCACCACTCTGCAACCAGTTTGCACAACTCCGCAACCAGTTTGCACAACTCCGTAACAAGTTTGCACCACTCGGCACCCAGTTCGCACCACTCTGCTACCCGTTCGCACCACTCCGCAACCAATTGGCACCACTCCGCAACCAGTTCGCAGCACTCCGCAACTAGGTTGTACCACTCCGCAACCAGTTCGCATCACTCTGCAACCAGTTCGCACCACTGCGCAACCAGTTCGCACCACTCCGTAACCAGTTTGCACCACTCCGCAACCCGTTCGCACCACTCTGCAACCAGTTTGCACAACTCCGCAACCAGTTTGCACAACTCCGTAACAAGTTTGCACCACTCGGCACCCAGTTCGCACCACTCTGCTACCCGTTCGCACCACTCCGCAACCAATTGGCACCACTCCGCAACCAGTTCGCAGCACTCCGCAACTAGGTTGTACCACTCCGCAACCAGTTCGCATCACTCCGCAACCAGTTCGCACCACTCCGCAACCAGTTTGCACCACTCCGCAACCAGTTCGCACCACTTTGCAACCTGTTCCCACCACTCCACAACCAGTTCACACCACTCCGCAACCAGTTAGAACCACCCGCAGCCAGTTCGCACCACTTAGCAACCAGTTCGTAGCACTCTGCAACCGGTTTGCACCACTCCGCAACCCGTTTGCACCACTCCGCATCCAGTTTGCACCACTCTGCAACCAGTTCGCACCACTTCGCAACCTGTTTGCACCACTCCGCAACCAGTTCGCACCACTCCGCAACCTGTTTGCACCACTCCACAACCGGTTTGCACCCCTGAGCAACCAGTTTGCACCACTCCGCAACCAATTCGCACCATCCCGCAACCTATTCGCACCACTCCGCAACATTCTGCAACCAGTTTGCACCACTCCGCAACCAATTCGCACCATCCCGCAACCTATTCGCACCACTCCGCAACATTCTGCAACCAGTTTGCACCACTCCGCAACCAGTTGGCACCACTCTGCAACCAGTTTGCACCACTCTGCAACCAGTTCCCACCACTCCGCAACCAGTTTGCAGCACTCTGCAACCAGTTCGCACCACTCCCCAACCAGTTCGCATTATTCCGCAACCAGTCCGCACCACTGCGCAACTAGTTCGCACCACTCTGCAACCAGGTCGCACCACTCCGAAACCAGTTTGCACCACTCTACAACCACTTCGCACCACTGCGCAACCAGTTCGCACCACTCCGCAACCAGTTCGCACCACTCCGCAACCAGTTCCCACCACTTTACAACCTGTTCCACCACTCCACAACCAGTTCGCACTACTCCGCAACCAGTTCGCACCACTCCGCAACCAGTTCCCACCACTTTACAACCTGTTCCACCACTCCACAACCAGTTCGCACTACTCCGCAACCAGATGGCACTACCCACAGCCAGTTCGCACCACTCTGCAACCAGTTCGTACCACTCTACAACCAGTTCCCACCACTCCGCAACCTGTTCGCACCACTTGGCAACCAGTTCCCACCACTCCGCAACCAGTTCGCACCACTCTGCAACTAGTTCGCACCACTCCGCAACCAGGTCGCTCCACTCCACAACCAGTTCGCACCACTCCGCATCCAGTTCGCACCACTCCGCAACCAGTTCCCACATTTCGCCAACCAGTTCTCACCACTATGCAGCTAGTTTGCACCATTCCGCAACCATTTCTCACCACTTGGAAACCAGTTCGCACCACTCCACAACCAGTTCGCACCAATCCTGAACCAGTTTGCACCACTTCGCAACCCATTCGCACCACTCCGCATCCAGTTTGCAGCACTCCGCAACCAATTGGCACCACTCGGCGACCAGTTCGCACCACTCCACAACTAGCTTGCACCAATGCGCAACCAGTTCGCACCACTCCGCAGCCAGTTCGCACCACACTTCAACCAATTCGCACCACTCCGGAACCAGTTGGCACCATTCCGCAGCCAGATCGCACCACTCTACAACCAGTTCGCACCACTCTGCAACCAGTTCGCACCAGTCTGCAACCAGTTTGCTCCACTCCGCAACGAGTTTGCACCACTCCGCAACCTGTTTGCACCATTCCACAACCAGCTCGCACCACTCAGCAACCAGTCCGCACCACTCCGCAACCCGTTCACACCACTCCGGAACCAATTCGCACCATCCCGGAACCTGTTCGCACCACTCCGCATTCAGTTCGCAACATTCCGCAACCAGTTCGCATCACTCCGCAACCAGATTGCACCACTCTGCAACCAATTTGGACCACTCTGCAACCAGTTTGCACCACTCTACCAGCAGTTTGCACCACTCTGCAACGAGTTCGCACCACTGCCCAGCCAGTGGGCACCACTCCGCAACCATTTCCCACCACTCCCAACCAGTTCGCACCTCTCTGCAACCAGTTCGCACCACTCTGCAACCAGTTCTCACCACTCCGCAACCAGTTCGCACCACTCCGCAACACGTTCCCACCACTCCGAACCTGGTTCGCACCACTCTGTAACCAGTTCGCACGACTCCGCAACCAGGTCGTACAACTCCGCAACCAGTTTGCACCACTCTGCAAGCAATTCGCACCACTCCGCAACCAGTTCGCAACACTCCGCAACCAGTTCCCACCACTCCGCAACTTGTTCCCACCACACCACAAACAGTTTGCACCATTTCGCAATCAGTTCGCACCACTCCGTAGCCAAATCGCACCACTCCGCAACCAGTTCCCACCACTCTGCAACCAGTTTGCACAACTCCGCAACCAGTTTGCACAACTCCGTAACAAGTTTGCACCACTCGGCAACCAGTTCGCACCACTCTGCTACCCGTTCGCACCACTCCGCAACCAATTGGCACCACTCCGCAACCAGTTCGCACCACTCCGCAGCCAAATCGCACCACTCTGCAACCAGTCCGCACCACTACGTAGCTAGTTCGCACCACACTGCAACCCGTTTTCACCACTCCGCAACCTGTTTGTACCACTCCGCAACCAGTTTGTACCACTCCGCAACCAGTTTGCACCACTCCGCAACCAGTTCGCACCACTCCGCAACCAGTTCGCACCACTCCGTAACCAGTTCGCACCACTCCGCAACCAGTTCGCACCACTCCGCAACCAGTTCGCACCACTCCGTAACCAGTTCCCACATTTTGGCAACCAGTTCGCACCACTCCGCAGCCAGTTCGCACCACTCCGCAACCAGTTCTCACCACTCGGCAAGCAGTTCGCACGACTCCGCAACCACTATGCACCACCCCTGAACCAGTTTGCACCACTCCGCAACCCGTTCGCAGCACTCCGCATCCAGTTCACACCACTCCGCAACCGATTGGAACCACTCGGCGACCAGTTCGCACCACTCCACAACCAGTTCACACCACTGCTTAACCAGTTTGCACCACTCCGCAGCCAGTTCCCGCCACACTTCAACCAGTTTGCACCACTCCGCAACCAGTTCGCACCACTCCGCAGCCAGATCACACCACTGCACAACCAGTTCGCACCACTCTGCAACCAGTTCGCACCACTCTGCAACCAGTTCGCACCACTCCGCAACCAGTTTGCACCACTCCGCAACCAGTTTGCACCACTCCGCAACCAGTTTGCACCACTCCGCAACCAGTTTGCACCACTCCGCAACCAGTTTGCACCACTCCGCAACCAGTTTGCACCACTCCGCAACCAGTTTGCACCACTCCGCAACCAGTTTGCACCACTCCGCAACCAGTTTGCACCACTCCGCAACCAGTTTGCACCACTCCGCAACCAGTTTGCACCACTCCGCAACCAGTTTGCACCACTCCGCAACCAGTTTGCACCACTCCGCAACCAGTTTGCACCACTCCGCAACCAGTTTGCACCACTCCGCAACCAGTTTGCACCACTCCGCAACCAGTTTGCACCACTCCGCAACCAGTTTGCACCACTCCGCAACCAGTTTGCACCACTCCGCAACCAGTTTGCACCACTCCGCAACCAGTTTGCACCACTCCGCAACCAGTTTGCACCACTCCGCAACCAGTTTGCACCACTCCGCAACCAGTTTGCACCACTCCGCAACCAGTTTGCACCACTCCGCAACCAGTTTGCACCACTCCGCAACCAGTTTGCACCACTCCGCAACCAGTTTGCACCACTCCGCAACCAGTTTGCACCACTCCGCAACCAGTTTGCACCACTCCGCAACCAGTTTGCACCACTCCGCAACCAGTTTGCACCACTCCGCAACCAGTTTGCACCACTCCGCAACCAGTTTGCACCACTCCGCAACCAGTTTGCACCACTCCGCAACCAGTTTGCACCACTCCGCAACCAGTTTGCACCACTCCGCAACCAGTTTGCACCACTCCGCAACCAGTTTGCACCACTCCGCAACCAGTTTGCACCACTCCGCAACCAGTTTGCACCACTCCGCAACCAGTTTGCACCACTCCGCAACCAGTTTGCACCACTCCGCAACCAGTTTGCACCACTCCGCAACCAGTTTGCACCACTCCGCAACCAGTTTGCACCACTCCGCAACCAGTTTGCACCACTCCGCAACCAGTTTGCACCACTCCGCAACCAGTTTGCACCACTCCGCAACCAGTTTGCACCACTCCGCAACCAGTTTGCACCACTCCGCAACCAGTTTGCACCACTCCGCAACCAGTTTGCACCACTCCGCAACCAGTTTGCACCACTCCGCAACCAGTTTGCACCACTCCGCAACCAGTTTGCACCACTCCGCAACCAGTTTGCACCACTCCGCAACCAGTTTGCACCACTCCGCAACCAGTTTGCACCACTCCGCAACCAGTTTGCACCACTCCGCAACCAGTTTGCACCACTCCGCAACCAGTTTGCACCACTCCGCAACCAGTTTGCACCACTCCGCAACCAGTTTGCACCACTCCGCAACCAGTTTGCACCACTCCGCAACCAGTTTGCACCACTCCGCAACCAGTTTGCACCACTCCGCAACCAGTTTGCACCACTCCGCAACCAGTTTGCACCACTCCGCAACCAGTTTGCACCACTCCGCAACCAGTTTGCACCACTCCGCAACCAGTTTGCACCACTCCGCAACCAGTTTGCACCACTCCGCAACCAGTTTGCACCACTCCGCAACCAGTTTGCACCACTCCGCAACCAGTTTGCACCACTCCGCAACCAGTTTGCACCACTCCGCAACCAGTTTGCACCACTCCGCAACCAGTTTGCACCACTCCGCAACCAGTTTGCACCACTCCGCAACCAGTTTGCACCACTCCGCAACCAGTTTGCACCACTCCGCAACCAGTTTGCACCACTCCGCAACCAGTTTGCACCACTCCGCAACCAGTTTGCACCACTCCGCAACCAGTTTGCACCACTCCGCAACCAGTTTGCACCACTCCGCAACCAGTTTGCACCACTCCGCAACCAGTTTGCACCACTCCGCAACCAGTTTGCACCACTCCGCAACCAGTTTGCACCACTCCGCAACCAGTTTGCACCACTCCGCAACCAGTTTGCACCACTCCGCAACCAGTTTGCACCACTCCGCAACCAGTTTGCACCACTCCGCAACCAGTTTGCACCACTCCGCAACCAGTTTGCACCACTCCGCAACCAGTTTGCACCACTCCGCAACCAGTTTGCACCACTCCGCAACCAGTTTGCACCACTCCGCAACCAGTTTGCACCACTCCGCAACCAGTTTGCACCACTCCGCAACCAGTTTGCACCACTCCGCAACCAGTTTGCACCACTCCGCAACCAGTTTGCACCACTCCGCAACCAGTTTGCACCACTCCGCAACCAGTTTGCACCACTCCGCAACCAGTTTGCACCACTCCGCAACCAGTTTGCACCACTCCGCAACCAGTTTGCACCACTCCGCAACCAGTTTGCACCACTCCGCAACCAGTTTGCACCACTCCGCAACCAGTTTGCACCACTCCGCAACCAGTTTGCACCACTCCGCAACCAGTTTGCACCACTCCGCAACCAGTTTGCACCACTCCGCAACCAGTTTGCACCACTCCGCAACCAGTTTGCACCACTCCGCAACCAGTTTGCACCACTCCGCAACCAGTTTGCACCACTCCGCAACCAGTTTGCACCACTCCGCAACCAGTTTGCACCACTCCGCAACCAGTTTGCACCACTCCGCAACCAGTTTGCACCACTCCGCAACCAGTTTGCACCACTCCGCAACCAGTTTGCACCACTCCGCAACCAGTTTGCACCACTCCGCAACCAGTTTGCACCACTCCGCAACCAGTTTGCACCACTCCGCAACCAGTTTGCACCACTCCGCAACCAGTTTGCACCACTCCGCAACCAGTTTGCACCACTCCGCAACCAGTTTGCACCACTCCGCAACCAGTTTGCACCACTCCGCAACCAGTTTGCACCACTCCGCAACCAGTTTGCACCACTCCGCAACCAGTTCGCACCACTCCGCAGCCAGTTCGCACCACTCCGTAGCCAGTTCTCACCACTTGGCAACCAGTTCGCACCACTCCGCAACCAGTTCGCACCACCCCTGAACCAGTTCGCACCTCCGCATACCATTCGCACCACTCCGCATCTTGTTCGCACCACTCCGCAACCAAATGGCATCACTCGGCAACCAGTTCGCACCACTCCACAACCACTTTGCACCACTGCGCAACCAGTTCACACCACTCCTCAGCCAGTTCGCACCACACTTCAACCAGTTCGCACCTCTCTGCAACCAGTTCGCACCACTCGGCAGCTAGATCGCACCACTCTACAACCAGGTCACACCACTCAACAACCAGTTCGCACCACTCCGCAACCAGTTCGCACCACTCAACAACCAGTTTGCATCACTCTGCAGCCAGTTCGCACCACTCTGCAACCAGTTCCCACCATTCCGCAACCAGTTCACACCACTCCGCAACCAGTTCGCACCACTCCGGAACTAGTTCTCACCACTCGGCAACCAGTTCACACCACTCCGCAACCAGTTCGCACCACCCCTGAACCAGTTCGCACCTCTCCGCAGCCCGTTTGTACCACTCCGCATCCAGTTCGCACCACTCCGCAACCAATTGGCATCACTCGGCGACCAGTTCGCACCACTCGACAACAAGTTTGCACCACTGCGCAACCAGTTTGCACCACTCCGCAGCCAGTTCGCACCACACTTCAACCAGTTCGCACCACACTGCAACCAGTTCGCACCACTCTGTAGCCAGATCGCACCACTCCGCAACCAGTTCACACCACTCGGCAACCAGTTCGCACCACTGTACAACCAGTTTTCTCCACTCCGGAACCAGTTCGCACCACTCCGCAACCTGTTTGCACCACTCCACAACCAGTTCGTACCACTTAGCAACCAGTTCGCACCACTTTGCAACCAATTCGCACCACCCGCAACCTGTTCGCACCAATCCGCAACCAGTTCCCAACATTCCGCAACCAGATCGCACCACTCCGCAACCAGTTCGCACCACTCAGCAACCAATTTGCACCACTCTGCAACTAGTTCGTACCACTCTGTAACCAGTTTGCAGCACTGCGCAACTAGTTTGCATCACTCCCCAACTAGTTGGCACTAGTCCGCAACCAGTTCCCACCACTCCACAACCAGTTTGCACCTCTCTGCAACCAGTTCGCACAACCCGCAGCCAGTTCGCATAACTGCGCAACCAGTTTGCACCACTCTACAAACAGTCCGCACCACTCCGCAACCAGTTCGCACCACTTCGCAACCAGTTCGCACCACTCTGCAACCAGTTCCCACCACTCTGGAACCTGTTTGCGCAACTCCGCAACCAGTTCGCACAACTCCTCAACAAGTTTGCAGCACTCGGCAACCAGTTCCCACCATTGCGCAACCCGTTCTCACCACTCTGCATCCAGCTCGCACCACTCCACAACCAATTGGCACCACTCCGCAACCGGTTACCACTTTGCGGCCAGTTTGCACCACTCTGCAACCAGTTCGCACCAATCCGTAGCCAGTTCGCACAACAGTGCATCCCGTTTGCACCACTCCGCAACCAGTTTGCACCACTCCGCAACCAGTCTGTACCACTCCGCAACCAGTTCACACCACTCCGCAACCAGTTCGCACCACTCCGCAACCAGTTCGCACCATTCCGCAACCCGTTCGCACCACTTTGCAACCTGTTCCCACCACTCCACAACTAGTTCACACCACTCCGCAACTAGTTGGAACCACCCGCAGCCGGTTCGCACCACTCAGCAACCAGTTCGTAGCACTCTGCAACCAAGTTGCACCACTCCGCATCCAGTTTGCACCACTCCGCATCCTGTTTGCACCACTCTGCAACCAGTTCGCACCACTCCGCAACCTATTTGCACCACTCCGCAACCAGTTTGCACCACTCCGCAACCAGTTCGCACCACTCCGCACCCAGTTCGCACCACTCCGCAACCAGTTTGCACCACTCCGCAACCACTTGGCACCACCCCGCAACCTATTAACACCACTCTGCAACCAGTTCCCAACACTCCGCAACCAGTTCGCACCACTCCGACACCAGTTCGCACCACTCCGCAACCAGTTTGCACGACTCCACAACCAGTTCACACCACTCCGCAACCAGTTTGCTCCACTCCGCAACCAGTTCGCACCACTTGGTAGCCAGTTCCCACCACTACACAACCAGTTCCCACCACTCCACAACAAGTTCACACCACTCCACAACCAGTTCGCACCACCCGCAGCCAGTTCGCACCACTCCACAATCAATTGACAACACTCCGCAACAAATTCGAACCACTCCGCAACCAGCTGGCACCATTCTGCAACCATTTCACACCACTGCGCAGCCAGTTTGCACCACACTGCAACCAGTTCGCACCACTCCGCAACCAGTTCGCACCACTCCGCAACCAGTTTGCACCACTCCGCAACCAGTTTGCACCAATGGGCAACCAGTTTGCACCACTCCGCAACTATTTCGCACCAATTTGCAACCAGTTCGCACGACTACGAAACCAGTTCGCACCACTCGGCAACCAGTTCCCACCACTCTGCAACCAGGTCGCACGACCCCGCAACCAGTTCGCACCACTCCGCAATCAGTTTGTACCACTCCGTAACCAGTTCGCACCACTCCGCAACCAGTTCACAACACTCCGCATCCAGTTCACACCACTCCGCATCGAGTTCGCACCACACCGCAACCAGTTCGCACCACTCCGCAACCAGTTCACAACACTCCGCATCCAGTTCACACCACTCCGCATCGAGTTCGCACCACACCGCAACCAGTTCCCACCACTATGCAACCAGTTCGCAGCACTGGGCAACCTGTTCGCACCACTCTGCAACCAGTTCCCACCAATCCACAACCAGTTTGCACCACTCCGCAACCAGTTTGCACCACTCCTCAACCAGTTCACACCACTCCGCAACCAGTGCATACCACTCCACAGCCAGTTCTCACTACTCTGAAATCAGTCCGCACCACTCCACAAGCAGTTTGCACCACTACGCAACCAGTCCGCACCACTCCGCAACCAGTCTGCACCACTCCGCAACCAGTTTGCACCACCCCGCAACCAGTTCGCACCACTCTCCATCCCATTCGCACCACTCCGCATCCACTTTGCACCACTCCGCAACCAATTGGCACTAAGGCTATAAGCCAAAATATGGGACTCGCGAGCCAGACTCGCGAGTCCAAGTCCGGTTCGAGACTCGCGAGTCCGAGTTTGGGCCTCAGACTCGACTCGTACCCGCGAGTCGGGAGCACCGGGGGGGGGGGGATGGGGAGGGGCTAACAGCCCTCGACGTCCATTCATCCATTCCGTTTCCCGCCCGCCGACAGCACCTGGCACGGTGCTGTCAACGGAAAGCCCCCCCCCCCCCCCCCCCCCCCCCCCGAAGTGGGCTGTCGGCCCGCCGACAGCTCCCTACCCTCCGCAGGCCTCCTCGCCGCCATCCGCCGTTGCTTCCTTAGGCCGTCCATTCCACCCTCTTCCCGCCGCCAGCTCCCTACACGCCGTAGTCCTTTCCCCGCCGCCAACTGCAATCGCCCCCATTGGCCGTCCATTTTGTTAGGCACATCGGCGCGCACCGTCGCGAGTGCGTAGGCACATTATCCGCTGAATGTTGCAGATGATGTGCCACCCCCCCCCACCCTTCCCCTTTTCGGAGCGACGACTGGCAAATGCTCTAGCGGGGAGGGGCCATTGTAGTCCCTCCCCGCTGGAACTTTGTTTTGCAACAACCCGTGGGGCTTGTCGCCATCGGACAGGCTGACTAGTCAACAGATCAGACCGCCCGCTGCCATTCACCAGGCATGTCGCAGTGCGTTGAAGCTATGGCACAGCAGAAGGAGACGCCGGCGGTGTCGGCGTTAGGCAGGAAGCAGGGGCAGCAATCCGCATCCACGGCAGGTGGAAGGAGCGACTTCCGCAAGTGCAGGCCCTCCATCATTTGGGGGTTGTTTGAGGTCCGCATGATCCGCGGAGAGCCGCGGGCATGGTGCACGCTGTGCCCCCCAAACCGCCCCGGCCTTAAAGGTGCATACGGCACAAGGCAAACGCACAGCACTGCATGCTTACGGCACGGCACAAGGCAGACGGGCCCTCCCCCCCTCCCCTCCCCCCCCCCTCCCCCCCCGGGAAGAGTTTTGCATGTTTATCCTAAATAGTGCTCTGTTTTGCACTGCACGGTTGTACATTGCATTGCTTGCACTGCTTTGCACAATACTGCATGCTTGTGCTTGCATTGGTGCAGTCTTGTGCAACGGACCCCTCCCCAGGTACATTTTTGCATGTTGATCCTAAACAGTGCTCTGTTTTGTACTGCACGGTGGTGCATTGCATTGCTTGCATGTCTTTGCAAAGCAGTGCATGCCTGTGCTTTGCATTAGTGCAGTTTTGTGCAACAGACCCCCCGGAAGATTTTTGCATGTTTATCCTAAATAGTGCTCTGTTTTGCACTGCACGGTGGTGCATTGCATTGCTTGCATGGCTTTGCACAACAGTGTATGCTTGTGCTTTGCATTGGTGCAGTTTTGTACAACAGACCCCCCCCCCCGGGGAATGTTTCTTCATTTTTATCCTAAACTGTGCTCTGTTTTCCACTGCACGGTGGTGCATTGCATTGCTTGCATGGCGTTGCACAATAGTGCATGCTTGTGCTTGCATTGGTGCAGTTTTGTGCAATGGACCCCCCCCTCCCCCCCGGGTAGATTTTTGCATGTTTATCCTAAATAGTGCATGGTTTT
>SZWC01018042.1:0-11306 GCA_023375785.1 Penium margaritaceum | reverse complement strand
CACCACTCCGCAACCAGTTCGCACCACTCCGCAACCAGTTCGCACCACTCCGCAACCAGTTCGCACCACTCCACAACCAGTTCGCACCACTCCGCAACCAGTTTGCACCACTCCGCAACCAGTTCGCACCACTCCGCAACCAGTTCGCACCACTCTGCAACCAGTTTGCACCACTCCGCCACCAGTTGACACCACTCTGCAACTAGTTCGCACCACTCTGCAACCAGTTCGCACCACTCCGCAACTAGTTCGCACCACTCCGCAACCAGTTCCCACTACTCCGAAACCAGTTCGCACCACTACGTAACCAGTTCGCACCACACCGTAACTAGTTCGTACCACTCCGCAACCAGTTCGCACTACTCCTCAACCAGTTTGCACCACTACGCAACCAGTTTGCACCACTCTACAAGCCGTTCGCACCACTCCACAACCAGTTCCCACCAGTCGGCAACCTGTTCGCACCACTCGGCAACCAGTTCGCATCACTCCGCAACCAGTTAACACCAGTACGCAACCGGTTCGAACCACTCCCCAGCCAGTTGGCACCACTCGGCAACCAGTTTGCACCATTCCGCATCCAGTTTACACCACTCCGTAACCAGTTTGCACCACTCTGCAACCTCTTCGCACCACTCCGCAACCAGTTTGCACAAGTCCTCAACCAGTTCGCACCACTCCACAACGAGTTTGCACCACTACGCAACCTGTTCGTACCACTCCGCAACCAGTTCGCACCACTCCGCAACCGGTTCGCACCTCTCTACAACCAGTTCGAACCAACCCGCAACCAGTTCGCACCACTTCATAACCAGTTCGCACCACTCTCCAACAAGTTCCCACCACTCTTCAACCAGTTCGCACAACTCTGCAACCAGTTTGCACCACTCCGCAACCAGTTCGCACCACCCCGCAACCAGTTCCGACCACTCCGCAACGAGTTCGCCTCAGTCCGCAACGAGTTGGCACCACTCTGCAACCAGTTCGCACCACTCTACAACCAGTTGGCACCACTCTGCAACCAGTTCGCACCACTCTGCAACCAGTTTGCACCACTCCGCAACCAGTTTGCACTACTCCGCAACCTGTTCGCACCACTCCGCGGCCAGATGGCACCACTCCGCGACCAGTTGGTACCACTCTGCAACCAGTTTGCACCACTCTGCAACCAGTTCGTACCACTCCGCAACCAGTTTGCACCACTCTGCAACCAGTTCGCACCACTCTGCAACCAGTTTAAACCACTCGGCAACGAGTTCGCACCATTCCGCAACCAGTTCGCACTACTCCGCAACCAGTTCGCACCACTTCGCAACCAGTTCGCTCCACGCCGCAACCAGTTCGCACTACTCCGCAACCAGTTTGCACCACTCCGCAACCAGTTCCCACTACTCCGCAACGAGTTCGCACCACTCCGCAGCCAGTTCGCACCACTCTACAACTAGTTTGTACCACTCCGCAACCAGTTCGCACCACTCCGCAACCAGTTTGCACCACTGCGCAACCAGTTTGCACCACTCCGCAACCAGTTCGCACCACTCCGCAACCAATTCCCACCACTCGGCAACCAGTTTGCACCACTCCGCAACCAGTTCCCACTACTCCGCAACCAGTTCCCACCACTCCGCAGCCAGTTCGCACCGTACCGCAACTAGTTCGTACCACTCCGCAACCAGTTCGCACCACTCCACAACCCGTTCGCACCACTCCGCAACCAGTTCGCACCACTCTGCAACCAGTTTAAACCACTCGGCAACGAGTTCGCACCATTCCGCAACCAGTTCGCACTACTGCGCAACCAGTTCGCACCACTTCGCAACCAGTTCGCTCCACGCCGCAACCAGTTCGCACTACTCCGCAACCAGTTCGCACCACGCCGCAACCAGTTCACACCACTCCGCAACTAGTTCCCACTACTCCGCAACCAGTTCCCACCACTCCGCAGCCAGTTCGCACCGTACCGCAACTAGTTCGTACCACTCCGCAACCAGTTCGCACCACTCCACAACCCGTTCGCACCACTCCGCAACCAGTTCGCACCACTCTGCAACCAGTTTAAACCACTCGGCAACGAGTTCGCACCATTCCGCAACCAGTTCGCACTACTGCGCAACCAGTTCGCACCACTTCGCAACCAGTTCGCTCCACGCCGCAACCAGTTCGCACTACTCCGCAACCAGTTCGCACCACGCCGCAACCAGTTCACACCACTCCGCAACTAGTTCCCACTACTCCGCAACCAGTTCCCACCACTCCGCAGCCAGTTCGCACCGTACCGCAACTAGTTCGTACCACTCCGCAACCAGTTCGCACCACTCCACAACCAGTTCGCACCACTCCGCAACCAGTTTGCACCACTCCGCAACCAGTTCGCACCACTCCGCAACCAGTTCAAACCAGTTAGCAACCAGTTCGCACCACTCCACGACCAGTTCCCACCACTCCGCACCCAGTTCGCAACACTCCACAACCAGTTCGCACCACTCCGCAACCAATTGGTATCCATCCGCAACCAGTTCTTACCACTATGCAACCAGTTTCCACCACTCAGCAACCAGTTTGCACCACTTCGCAATCAGTTTGCACCACTTTCCAACCAGTTTGCACCACTCCGCAACCAGATGGTACCCATGCGCAACCAGTTCACACCACTCCGCAACCACTTTGCACCTCTCCGCAAGCAGTTCGCACCACTCCGCAACCAGTTCCCACCAGTCGGCAACCATTTTGCACCACTCCACGACCAGTTTGCACCACCCGCAGCCAGTTCCCACTACTCTGCACCCAGTTCGCAACACTCCACAACCAGTTCGCACGACTCCGCAACCAGTTTGTACCCATCCGCAACCAATTCTCACCACTATGCAATTAGTTCGCACCACTCCGCAACCAGTTTGCACCACTTCGCAACCAGTTCGCACCACTTTGCAACCAGTTTGCACAACTCCGCAACCAGTTATTACCCATCCGCAACCAGTTCACACCACTCCGCAACCACTTGGCACCACTCCGCAACCACTTCACACCACTCCGCAACCAGTTCAGACCACTCCGCAACCAGTTCGCGCCACTCCGCAACCTGTTTGCACAAGTCTGCAACCACTTTGCACCATTCCGCAACCACTTCGCACCACTCCGCAACAAGTTTGCACCACTCCTCAACAAGGTTATACCACTCCGCAACCAGTTCGCACCACTCCGCAACCAGTTCCCACCACTCTGCAACAAGGTCGCACCACTCGCAACCAGGTCGCACCACTCCGCAACCAGTTCCCACCACTGCGCAACCAGTTCACACCACTCCGCAACCAGTTCTCAACAATGCGCAACCAGTTCACACCACTCCGCAACCAGTTCGCACCACTCTGCAACAAGGTCGCACCACTCGCAACCAGGTCGCACCACTCCGCAACCAGTTCCCACCACTGCGCAACCAGTTCACACCACTCCGCAACCAGTTCTCAACAATGCGCAACCAGTTCACACCACTCCGCAACCTATTTGCACGACTCCGCAACCACTTCACACCACTTCGCAACCTGTTCGCACCACTCCGCAACCACTTCGCACCACTCTGCAACCAGTTCGCACCACCCCGCAACCAGTTCGGACCACTCACCAACCAGTCTGCACCACTCCGCAACCAGTTCACACCACTCCGCACCCAGTTCTCACCATAGCGCGACCCGTCCGCATCACTCTGCATCCAGTTTGCACCACTCCGCAACCAATTGGCACCACTCTGCAACCAGTTTGCACCACTCTGCAACCAGTTCGCACCACTCCGCAACCAGTTTACACCACTCCACAAGCAGTTCGCACAACTCCTCAACCAGTTTGCACCACTCCGCAACCAGTTCGCACCACTCCACAACTAGTTCTCACCACACCACGACCCGTCCACACCACTCTACATCCAGTTCGCACCACTCTGCAACCTCTTTGCACCACTCCGCAACCAGTTCGTACAACTCCTCAACTAGTTCGCACCACTCCACAACCAGTTTGCACCACTACGCAACCTGTTCGCACCACTCCGCAACCAGTTCGCACCACTTCGCAACCCGTTCGCACCACTCTGCAATCAGTTCGCACCACTCCGCAACCAGTTTGCACCACTCCGCAACCAGTTCGCACCACTCCTCAACTAGTTCGCACCACTCCACAACCAGTTTGCACCACTCCACAACCAGTTCGCACTACTCTGCAACCAGTTCGCAGCACTCCCCGACCAGTTCGCACCACTCCGCAACCAGTTCGGACCACTCCGCAACCAGTTCGCACCACTCCTCAACTAGTTCGCACCACTCCACAACCAGTTTGCACCACTCCACAACCAGTTCGCACTACTCTGCAACCAGTTCGCAGCACTCCCCGACCAGTTCGCACCACTCCGCAACCAGTTCGGACCACTCCGCAACCAGTTCGCACCACTCCTCAACTAGTTCGCACCACTCCACAACCAGTTTGCACCACTCCACAACCAGTTCGCACTACTCTGCAACCAGTTCGCAGCACTCCCCGACCAGTTCGCACCACTCCGCAACCAGTTCGGACCACTCCGCAACCAGTTCGCACCACTCCTCAACTAGTTCGCACCACTCCACAACCAGTTTGCACCACTCCACAACCAGTTCGCACTACTCTGCAACCAGTTCGCAGCACTCCCCGACCAGTTCGCACCACTCCGCAACCAGTTCGGACCACTCCGCAACCAGTTCGCACCACTCCTCAACTAGTTCGCACCACTCCACAACCAGTTTGCACCACTCCACAACCAGTTCGCACTACTCTGCAACCAGTTCGCAGCACTCCCCGACCAGTTCGCACCACTCCGCAACCAGTTCGGACCACTCCGCAACCAGTTCGCACCACTCCCTAACCAGTTCGTACTACTCTGCAACCAGCCCATACCACTCTACAACCAGTTCGCACCTCTCCGGAACCAGTTCGCACCACTGCGCAACCAGTTTGGACCACTCCGCAACCAGTTCGCACCACGCCGCAACCAGTTCGCACAACTCCGCAACCACTTTACACCACTCCGCAACCAGTTCACACTACTCTGCAACGAGTTCGCACCACTCCGCAACCAGTTCGCCTCACTCCGCAACCAGTTCGCACCACTCTCCAATCAGTTCGCACCACTCTGCAACCAGTTCGCACCACTCCGCAACCAGTTCCTACTACTTCGCAACCAGATCGCACCACTCCGCAGCCAGTTCGCACCACTCCGCAACTAGTTCGTACCACTCCGCAACCAGTTCGCACCACTTCGCACCAGTTTACACCACTCCGCAACCAGTTTGCACCACTCCGCAACCAGTTTGCACCACACGCAACCAGTTCATACCACTGCGCAACCAGTTTGCACCACTCTGCAACCAGTTCGCACCACTCCGCAAACAGTTCGCACCACTCCGCAACCAATTCCCACCACTCGGCAACCCGTTCGCACCACTCCGCAACCAGTTCGCACCACTCCGCAACCCGTTCGCACCACTCCACAACCAGTTCGCACCACGCCGCAACCAGTTCGCACCACTCCGCAACCAGTTCGCATTACTCCGCAACCAGTTTGCAGCACTCCGCAACCAGTTCGCACCACTCTGCAACCAGTTTGCACCAGTCCACAACCAGTTCGCACCACTCCGCAACCAGGTCGCACCACTCGGCAACCAGTTTGCACCACTCCGCAACCCGTTCGCACCACTCCACAACCAGTTCGCACCACGCCGCAACCAGTTCGCACCACTCCGCAACCAGTTCGCATTACTCCGCAACCAGTTTGCAGCACTCCGCAACCAGTTCGCACCACTCTGCAACCAGTTTGCACCAGTCCACAACCAGTTCGCACCACTCCGCAACCAGGTCGCACCACTCGGCAACCAGTTTGCACCACTCCGCAACCCGTTCGCACCACTCCACAACCAGTTCGCACCACGCCGCAACCAGTTCGCACCACTCCGCAACCAGTTCGCATTACTCCGCAACCAGTTTGCAGCACTCCGCAACCAGTTCGCACCACTCTGCAACCAGTTTGCACCAGTCCACAACCAGTTCGCACCACTCCGCAACCAGGTCGCACCACTCGGCAACCAGTTTGCACCACTCCGCAACCCGTTCGCACCACTCCACAACCAGTTCGCACCACGCCGCAACCAGTTCGCACCACTCCGCAACCAGTTCGCATTACTCCGCAACCAGTTTGCAGCACTCCGCAACCAGTTCGCACCACTCTGCAACCAGTTTGCACCAGTCCACAACCAGTTCGCACCACTCCGCAACCAGGTCGCACCACTCGGCAACCAGTTTGCACCACTCCGCAACCCGTTCGCACCACTCCACAACCAGTTCGCACCACGCCGCAACCAGTTCGCACCACTCCGCAACCAGTTCGCATTACTCCGCAACCAGTTTGCAGCACTCCGCAACCAGTTCGCACCACTCTGCAACCAGTTTGCACCAGTCCACAACCAGTTCGCACCACTCCGCAACCAGGTCGCACCACTCGGCAACCAGTTTGCACCACTCCGCAACCCGTTCGCACCACTCCACAACCAGTTCGCACCACGCCGCAACCAGTTCGCACCACTCCGCAACCAGTTCGCATTACTCCGCAACCAGTTTGCAGCACTCCGCAACCAGTTCGCACCACTCTGCAACCAGTTTGCACCAGTCCACAACCAGTTCGCACCACTCCGCAACCAGTTTGCACCACTCCGCAACCAGTTCACACCACTCCGCAACCAGTTCGCACCACTCCGCAACCAGTTCGCCTCACTCCGCAACCAGTTCGCACCACTCTGCAACCAGTTTGCACCACTCTGCAACCAGTTCGCACCACTCTGCAACCAGTTCCCACTACAACGTAACCAGTTTGCACCACTCTGCAGCCAGTTCGCACCACACCGCAACTAGTTCGAACCACTCCGCAACAAGTTCACACCACTCCGTAACCAGTTTGCACCGCTCCGCAAGCAGTTCGCACCACTCTGCAACTAGTTCCCACCAGTCGGCAACCTGTTCGCACCACTCGGCAACAAGTTCGCACCACTCCGCAACCAGTTTGCACCACTCTGCAACCAGTTTGCACCACTCCGCAACCAGTTGACACCACTCTGCAACCAGTTTGCACCACTCCGCAACCAGTTCGCACCACTCCGAAACAAGTTCGCACCACTCCGCAACCAGTTCGCACCACTCTGAAACTAGTTCACTCCAATCCGCAACCAGTTTGCATCACTCCGCAACCTGTTCGCACGACTCCGCAACCAGTTTGCACCATTCCGCAACCAGTTCGCACCACTCTGCAGCCAGTTCGCACCACTCCGCAACCAGTTTGCACCACTCCGCAACAAGTTCGCACCACTCCACAACCAGTTTGCACCATTTTGCAACCAGTTCGCACCACTCCGCAACCAGTTTGCACCACGCCGCAACCAGTTTGCACCACTCCGCAGCTACTTCGCACCACTCCGCAACCATTGTGGGCCACTCCGCATCCAGTTCAGACCGCTCTGCAACCACTTCACACCACTCCGCAACCAGTTTGCATTTCTCCGCAACCAGTTCACACCACTCCGCAACCAGTTCGCACCACTCCACAAACCGTTCGCACCACTCCGCAACCAGTTGGCACCACTCGGCAACCAGTTCGCATTATTCCGCATCTAGTTTACACCACTCCGTAACCAGTTTGCACTACTCTGCAACCTCTTCGCACCACTCCGCAACCAGTTCGCACAAGTCCGCAACCAGTTCGTACCACTCCACAACCAGTTTGTACCACTACGCAACCTGTTCGCACCACTGCGCAACCAGTTCTGCCCTCCCTCCCATCGTCCCCCCCTGGGTTTAGGGTTTAGGGTTTAGGGTTTAGGGTTTAGGTGCGAACTGGTTGCAGAGTGGTGCAAACCGGTTGCAGAGTGGTGCGAACTGGTTGCGGTGTGAGGCGAACTGGTTGCGGAGTGGTGCGAACTGGTTGCGGAGTGGTGTGAACTGGTTGCGGAGTGGTGCAAACTGGTTGCGGAGTGGTGCGAACTGGTTGCGGCGTGGTGCTTACTGGTTGTGGAGTGGTGCGAACTGGTTGCAGAGTGGTGCGAACTGGTTGCGGAGTGGTGCGATCTGGTTGCGGCGTGGTGCGAACTGGTTGCAGAGTGGTGCGAACTAGTTGCCGAATGGTGCGAACTGGTTGCGGAGTGGTGCGATCTGGTTGCGGCGTGGTGCGAACTGGTTGCAGAGTGGTGCGAACTAGTTGCCGAATGGTGCGAACTGGTTGCGGAGTGGTGCGATCTGGTTGCGGCGTGGTGCGAACTGGTTGCAGAGTGGTGCGAACTAGTTGCCGAATGGTGCGAACTGGTTGCGGAGTGGTGCGATCTGGTTGCGGCGTGGTGCGAACTGGTTGCAGAGTGGTGCGAACTAGTTGCCGAATGGTGCGAACTGGTTGCGGAGTGGTGCGATCTGGTTGCGGCGTGGTGCGAACTGGTTGCAGAGTGGTGCGAACTAGTTGCCGAATGGTGCGAACTGGTTGCGGAGTGGTGCGATCTGGTTGCGGCGTGGTGCGAACTGGTTGCAGAGTGGTGCGAACTAGTTGCCGAATGGTGCGAACTGGTTGCGGAGTGGTGCGATCTGGTTGCGGCGTGGTGCGAACTGGTTGCAGAGTGGTGCGAACTAGTTGCCGAATGGTGCGAACTGGTTGCGGAGTGGTGCGATCTGGTTGCGGCGTGGTGCGAACTGGTTGCAGAGTGGTGCGAACTAGTTGCCGAATGGTGCGAACTGGTTGCGGAGTGGTGCGATCTGGTTGCGGCGTGGTGCGAACTGGTTGCAGAGTGGTGCGAACTAGTTGCCGAATGGTGCGAACTGGTTGCGGAGTGGTGCGATCTGGTTGCGGCGTGGTGCGAACTGGTTGCAGAGTGGTGCGAACTAGTTGCCGAATGGTGCGAACTGGTTGCGGAGTGGTGCAAACCGGTTGCAGAGTGGTGCGAACTGGTTGCGGCGTGGTGCAAACTGGTTGCGGAGTGGTGCGAACTTGTTGCGGAGTGATGCGAACTGGTTCCGGAGTGATGCGAACTGGTTCCGGAGTGGTGCGAATTGGTTGCGGAGTGGTGCGGACTGGTTGCGGAGTGGTGCGAACTGGTTGCGGAGTGGTGCGAACTGGTTGGAGAGTTGTGTAAACTGGTTGCGGAGTGGAGTGAACTGGTTTCGGAGTGGTGCAAACTAGTTGTGGAGTGGTGCGAACTGGTTTCGGAGTGGTGCGAACTAGTTGCGGAGTGGTGCGAACTGGTTGCAAAGTGGTGCGAACTGGTTGTAGAATGGTGTCAACTGGTTGCGGAGTGGTGCGAACTGGTTACAGAGTGGTTTGAACTGGTTGCGGAGTGGTCCGAACTGGTTGCCAAGTGGTGCGAACGGATTGCCGAGTGGTGGGAACAGGTTGCGGAGTGGTGCGAAATGTTTGCGGAGTGGTGCGAACTGGTTGCGGAGTGGTGAAAACTGGTTGCGCAGTGGTGGGAACTGGTTGCGTGTGGTGCAAACTGGTTGCAGAGTGGTGCAAACTAGTTGCGAAGTGGTGCAAACTGGTTGCGAAGAGGTGCGAACTGGTTGCGGAGTGGTACGAACTAGTTGCGGTGTGGTGCGAACTGGCTGCGGAGTGGTGCGATCTGGTTGCGAAGTAGTAGGAACTGGTTGCGGAGTGGTGCAAACTGGTTGCAGAGTGGTGCGAACTGATTGCAGAGTGGTGCGAACTGGTTCCGGAGTGAGGCGAACTGGTTGCGGAGTGGTGCGAACTCGTTGCAGAGTGGTGTGAACTGGTTGCGGAGTGGTGCAAACTGGTTGCGGAGTGGTGCGAACTGGTTGCGGAGTGGTGCGAACTGGTTGCGGAGTGGGGCGAACTGGTTGCGGAGTGGTGCGAACTGCTTGCAGAGTGGTGCGAACTGGTTGCAGAGTGGTGCGAACTGATTGCAGAGTGGTGCGAACTGGTTCCGGAGTGAGGCGAACTGGTTGCGGAGTGGTGCGAACTGCTTGCAGAGTGGTGCGAACTGGTTGCAGAGTGGTGCGAACTGATTGCAGAGTGGTGCGAACTGGTTCCGGAGTGAGGCGAACTGGTTGCGGAGTGGTGCGAACTGCTTGCAGAGTGGTGCGAACTGGTTGCAGAGTGGTGTCAACTGGTTGCGGAGTGGTGCAAACTGGTTGCCGAGTGGTGCGAACTGGTTGCCGAGTGGTGGGAACTGGTTGCGGAGTGGTGCGAACTGGTTGCGGAGTGGTGGGAACTGGTTGCGGAGTAGTATGAACTGGTTGCGGAGTGGTGCGATCTGGTTGCGGAGTGGTATAAACTGGTTGCGGAGTGGTGGAAACTGGCTGCAGAGTGGTGCAAACTGGTTGCGGAGAAGTGCGAACTGGTTGCGGAGTGGTGCGCACTGGTTACAGAGTGGTGCAAACTGGTTGCGGAGTGGTGCGAACTGGTTGCAGAGTGAGGCAAACTGGTTGCAGAAAGGTGAGAACTGGTTGCGGAGTGCTGCGGTTTGGTTGCGGAGTGCTGCGGTTTGGTTGCGGAGTGGTGCAAACTGGTTGCGGAGTGATGCGAACTGGTTGCAGAGTGGTGCGAATTGGTTGCGAAGTGGTGCGAACTGGTTGCGGAGTGGTGCGAACAGGTTGCGTAGTGGTGCAAACTGGTTGTGGAGTGGTGCGAACTGGTTGAGGAGTTGTACGAACTGGTTGCGGAGTGGTGCAAAGAGGTTGCAGAGTGGTGCGAACTGGATGCAGAGTGGTGTGGACGGGTCGTGGTGTGGTGAGAACTAGTTGTGGAGTGGTGCGAACTGGTTGCGGAGTGGTGCAAATTGGTTGAGGAGTTGTGCGAACTGGTTGTGGAGTGGTGCAAACTGGTTGCGGAGTGGTGCGAACTGGTTGCAGAGTGGTGCAAACTGGTTGCAGAGTGGTGCCAATTGGTTGCGGAGTGGTGCGAACTGGATGCAGAGTGATGCGGACGGGTCGCGCTATGGTGAGAACTGAGTGCGGAGTGGTGTGAACTGGTTGCGGAGTGGTGCAGACTGGTTGGGGAGTGGTCCGAACTGGTTGCGGGGTGGTGCGAACTGGTTGCAGAGTGGTGCGAAGTGGTTGCGGAGTGGTGCGAACAGGTTGCGAAGTGGTGCAAACTGGTTGTGGTTTAGGGTTTAGGGTTTTGGGTTTAGGGTTAAGGGTTTAGGGTTTAGGGTTTAGGGTTTAGGGTTTAGGGTTTAGGGTTTAGGGTTTAGGGTTTAGGGTTTAGGGTTTAGGGTTTAGGGTTTAGGGTTTAGGGTTTAGGGTTTAGG
>SZWC01018040.1:20355-40354 GCA_023375785.1 Penium margaritaceum | reverse complement strand
GTCGATGCAGGAGGAGAAGTGGGAGTAGGAGGAGGGGTCGATGCAGGACTCCATGTAGATGTGGGAGGAGTGAATGTCGGAGAAGGAGGTGGTGTAGGAGTCGCCGTCGATGTAGGCGGAGTGGGTGTGGAAGCTGCCGATGCAGGGGGAGTGTGTGAAGGAGGATAAGTAGATGCAAGGGGGGGCAGTGACTTGGATGTTGGAGGGGGTCTGGCAAGTGGCGGCGATTTCTTTGCAGGAGGTGGCTTCGGTGAGGGCTCTGCATTCACATTTGAAACAGTGGGTGGGGAAGAAGGGATTAACGACTTCAAAGGACACCCTGAAAAAGAAGCACACGTCACTACTGCAAACTTTGGATTGTTGTGAAGAACCCAGACCGTACCGCTGTCCGGCCAGTACCGCAACTCACAAATGTTTCCAAGAGTACCGTGCAGCGATAACCTTCTGCACTACCTCAGTATTGTACCGCGGTGCACTACCGCAGTGTCACCTTACAAGAGAATGTCAAGTGCTGAAGTGGAGGGAACGTGTTACCTGTTGGGTAACTGAGGATCAGCGGTTTTTCACTGGTTCACTAAGGAGCGGCACTCTTCTCTCTTCTTCATTCAGTCCATCCCTCTGCTCTCCTCGGAATTCCGTGCAAAGAGAAAAGCATGACAGGGAGGACCGCACATGTGGAGAGGGTACTGCTTTCTAGGGTTGGCATCGTCACAAGGAGCTGCAAAGCTGGAGTCCACAGTCAAGGGTGGGGTTTCAGGGGGTGTGTGAGGCTGGGGGGGGGGGGGGGGGGGGGGGGGGGGGGGAGCTGGCTTGCATGCATCCGATGCGAGCGTATACAAGGAGCAATAGTGGCGCATGCCAGCGACAACGATGGACTGCTGCCAGCCTTGTGCCTACCGAGATGTGAAAAGCAGGGATACCCCACATCAGGGATCCCAAAATCGCCAATCGCTCAGATCGTTACTTCTTAAAACATCGCCCTTCCTGCAGATGGAAATTGTGATTAAATCGCTCCCCACTCAGAATTTCAACTTGAAATCCCTTCCCACCCCAAATCTCCGAAACTTCCCAAGATGACCCCCTCTGCTAGATGTCTTTCAAGCCTTTCATCGATGAATCTTTGCCACCTAGCCGTCCCCACCCCCTCCACTTCCAACATCCTTGCTTTCTCCACCCTTCTCAAATGGACCTCCCCATGAAAAAATTCAAATATGAAGAGTTTTCAGAATTTCAATTTCTTGAAAAATTAGCATTGAAAAACCCTAAAAAACCCTTTTTAAAAGGATATTGATCTAAGAAAATCGCCCCAAAAAACAGCGATTTAATCGCCTGAGCGATTTAATCGCCTAAGCGATTTAATCACCTAAGCGATTTAATCCGTCATTTATGCCAGGAAAGTAGCGATTGTTGATCCCTGCCCCGCATCCTCCGCACCTTCAAATTCAGTCCTCTCATCCATTACCATGTTCGGTGAGTAAATCTTGTTACGTTTTTTTTTCGCCTCACATGTACCCTTTTCCAGGCAGGTGATTATTTTGCCAGGGGAACTTCTCATCCAAAACACTCTTTTTACACCAAGAGTCCACTTTTTCTTTCACACTCCATTTCTGAATCTCAGGGCTGATCCATGGAGTACACATAACGAAATTCAATGCTTCTACGATACGCTAGTTGCGACACACGTGGAGGAAGGAAAACCTCACAGTGCACTTTCTTACACCCTGTCTGGCCGTGTCGAGTCTACCGTGCACCGCAGTACACTGCACGTACCTCAGCAGTTCAATGACACCATTCCTACAGTGGGTGTGTTTGCGGGATCTGTCCTCACCTCTCTGGGGACTGGGATACCACGGTACCAACACTGCAAATTTCTTGCCAAAGTTTTCAGTACCACGGAACATAAACAATACGGTATCGCAGCCTTGGCCGTGCATATGTGCCACGTGGCTGCCCTGTGAGGATGTGCGAAAGGGGTGCTCTTGCGGGTTATCTGACAGCAACCTGGTGGAGGTGCTTAGGAGGAATCGCTGTGTGAAGTTTGTTGCCTGTAGCCCAGACGGACGTCCTGGAGAGGCCATGCTGGCAGGATTGTAACATCAACGCCTGCTGACAAAGCACTTGGTTCCACCCAAGAAGGAAAAAGACTCGTCCCTTCTTGTGGATGAAAGTGGGCCGGTGCCAGACAGAATGGGTCCTGACACACACCAACGCAGGAGGTGGCTGCCTCCACATGGCATTCACCAAAGACAACATGAAAGGTATACCATGGCATGGTGTGGCATGCCATTGCCTGACATGCCATGGCATGGCATAGCTCCAACGTTGCACAGCTGCCGCAGTCCACTGCCTCCCCCCAAACACAACTTTGCGCACAGGAAATCTGACATCAGCGCGAGAGCCCATCATCGGGCACATACATGCTTTGTCGGCAACGATGGCACTCGTCCCTAGAGCCAAGCACCAAATGACGCCTTGTGCTCGTCGACTCAATGTAGGTATTAACTGTTGCATGGCATGAACTTTGCTTGTTGTCACTGTGCATGCTTGTGCTTTTACCTCCCACGCTTGCCCACACGCCACCTGCCCTGCCATTGGCTTTCTTGCCATGCATGTGACCACATCTGCCATGTCATGCAATGCCATGCAATGCCATGAGGCTTCCCTAGCCGTGCACTTCTCTAGCAAGAAGTGGAGCAAGTGGAGCTCGGGCGAGACGCCATGGAGCATTTGCGGCAGCCAACAATACGGCCCTCCCACGAAAGCAAATAAACCAGGAGAGCACCGGTCCTGAGTCATTGCAGCCAGACCAACGCAATGCAGCACGGCCAGCTAAATGCAGCAGGCTCAGCGCAATTCAGCAGAGCCAGCACAACACAGCAGAGCTTCATCATCATAGCAGCTGTGGCAACGACCGGTAGCTGCTGTTCCCAGAAGTCTACACAAGCCAAAAAAGCCACACCACGACCAACAGAAAGCCAAGCCGGCGTACCTTAGCCAAACCAGCATGACCGAAGCTAACCCAGCGCCAGGCACGCAAACTCCAGCCAAGACAAGCCAGTCTTTACCAAGCACGCCAGGACAAGCCAAGCCAAACAAGTCAAACCAAGTACACCAAGCCAGGAGGGCCAGCATCTTACGAAAGGAGAGCTGGGTTGCAAAATGTGCAGCCGACCCAGGAGTGGCTCCTCCAAACACAACTTAGTCCTCGAGGAGAGCAACAAACTGCGCAAAAACTGAGGCCGAGCCAGCATAGCCGAGCCAACTCAAGGAGAACGAAAGCTCAGAACTAGCCGGATAGCCGGTGCAGAAACAGCAGAGTGAAGGCACTCCCAGGCTGGAAATGATTCTGCATGCGAACGAAGAAAGAAAACCACAGCGTGGCCTGCGCGCACTCACTCTGGGCAAACGCTAAGTCGCTCGTCACCGCAACAACGATGGCGACGGCGGCCACGAGGGCGACTCTAAAACACGACCGCAACGGCGTAGCGACGTGCACCGTGGCTCTCGGCGTGCGAGCCATGTCGAGGGCGGGCGGGGTCAGGGCTGCACCCGCCGCGGACTGGTGGCTCCCACAGGCCAGGAGCGTGCGAACCCAGACATGTGCACCAGGGCGCTGAGCACCGACACTCGCGCAACAGATCGTGGGCTCAGCTGCGCTCGAGGGCGAAGCTCCCGAACCTTTCTTCTGAGCAAGAAGGGTGGTACTGTTGAGAAAATGACCCAGTTTGGCTCAGGAGTGCCACACGCATCTCCTGTGGCGTGACCTCTACCACCTCTTACGTCGGCCCATCCGGGCAGTGGCTGAGAAAGTCCAACGCAGGAACCCTAATAATGACGTAGGCACGACCAAACATGACGTACGAAGTCACTCCGCCACTTACCGGCCTTTCGAGTCGCTGACCGTCGTGCTTTTCACGCATGTCGCAGCCGTTTTGACGGCCCATGGCTACGTAGCGGTTTGTGCGTTGGGTTGGGTTCAACCTTCACCTACCGTTACCGTGTGTCCGCATCACCCCGATGGGCTCGTTGATGGGGTCTGAAAATTTTCACAAAAGGACGAAATCCTATCGAACGGCTTTCCGCTTCCAATGCTAGGGCACCCACGTCCGCACCCGATGGCCATCAAAGGGGGTTCAGTGTCGTGTCCTCCTGCGCCAGTCGATAGCCGTTGGAAAAAATTTGCCGGGCTTTCTGGCGAAACAGTGCCAATCGTGCAAACGGGCGCCAGATTTGAATCGGGGAGGCCAAGCTAGCGCCAGTCCGGAGCCGTCGCGGAGGAGATCCCATGAGCATTTTTTTGGGTTACATAGTAACCCTGTTACAATCGCTTCGCGTGCCAAACGACGCTGAAGAAAATCGTGATTGCTGGATCGGTCATTTTCCTGACGTATCCACCAATCAGGGTGCGAAACGTTTTCGGACTGTATGCCGCCCCACGTCCACGGACGCATAGTTGAGGTCGGCCCACAAAAAAAAAATCAAGGACATCGACCTAGATGTCCGGACAGACCCCGGATAGTACGGAATGACCAGTCCGACGCCAAGACAAAAGAGTCAGGACTGTACGTTGGGTTGGGTCCAGCCCGTCGAGTCCACTGGCGAGCAGAATTTAATGTTGTTTTTTCCCCTCTATGTCGCTCCTCCTTGGCCTCGCCCTGTGCTGTTTCGCGGAACTGGTCGTCATGGCAAACTCTTTAGACTCGGCTTAACCCGGCTTCAAACAAGGTTAACATGCAATTTAAAGAAAACAAATTCAACCAAAGTGATAGACGAGGGTAAATAAACTTAATAATGCCTAAAATGACTTCATATTATTTTTGAAAACATAAGGGAACATCTAAAATTCATCAATATTTGTTGAAGATCATTTTTTTGTGAAGTTCATAATAGACGTGTGAAACTATCATGTTCACAATAAATGAACATATTCATCTCATAAAAATAAATTCATCATCAGATAGAACTATATTCATAAAAAAGACCGAGAAGAAATGCCTTTTAGAGTTTTTTCTTCAATATGTTGGTGAATTGTTTTACATAATAGTGTATCGTCAAGCGCATTCGGTCAATTTTTGGTTATTTCTTTTTCACTTTTACATCCACACAAGCTGGAATAAATCCAGCATATCTTGAAGTAATTTAAGAAGAGTTCGCCCAAACCATACACAATGTTTAAGAGCACACATGGGCGAACAAAACAAAATTAGTTTGAACGAATGCGGGTGGCAGTTTGGTAGTCCATTTCCAACCAGTTTTGGCTTCCAAGGACGAGATAAGGTCTCATGGAAAACCTTCCATTATGTGGTCCAGATTGCGGGCAACTATTTAGCCTCTTAAGAGATACTAATATGATTACTTTTGCTTGGTTACTATGTAACCCTATGCACGCTTTGCGTGCAACACCTGCCTCTTGTTTTTTTTTTTTTGGTGGCATAGGCTGCCTTAGAGGTGAGGGAAGCCCCGATGCATCCTTGAGGGTTTTCCAAAGAAAACGCCTCTCTGATGGAAGCTTACAACCATCGGTTGCGCTTCATGTGCGTTAGCACACCACCATAGCTACCCACGGACCCTCGTCCGTGGGTGATGTGGGACTTCAACCCACTAACCCCACCCCTAAAGACATCTTTACCACGGGTTGTGACCCTGTGGCTGGAGGTTCATGTTCATGCGCAGCATGAGACATGAAATGTCTGTCCCTCTGAGAAAGATGGTTTGTTGGTCCAGATTGTGCGGAAGTTTGGATGCAACGTGGGCTGCAAGGTGTGTGTTATTCTGTGTGGTTCGCATACCGGTGGTTCGAGATATAGGTTGAGAAGTTGGGTTCGGTTCTTCTGGCTCTGGTGGTTTTTGTTTGCTGTGGAACTGAAGATGTTTAGTCCTTTTTCGAAAGCGTTGAGTATTTGGATCGATAGATATGCGGTGGGTTTGCGTAGACCTTGGCGTTCTCCCATGGCCACTTTGCAACGATACTTCCATATTTCCTGAAAAGTTATTGCTTGCAGGGTTTGCCACCATGCAAACCTGATCGAGGTGCTGTGAAAGAGAAAAGGGGACGAGTGATCTGTGGAGCAGATGTACTGCAGGCTTTTGAGGAGTTTGTCCATTAGTGGTTTTATTTTTGGACAGTTATGGAAGGCGTGGCTGATTGTCTCCCTGCGCAGGCTGCATAGCGGGCAGATGTTGATAAAGGGGAAGGGAAAGAAGCGAACTCTCTCTCTCTCTCTCTCTCTCTCTCTCTCTCTCTCTCTCTCTCTCTCTCTCTCTTACTTGTATACTTCTGAAGAGAATCCTGAGGAGGACATCTTTCGCCTTGGGTGGGATTTGTGTATTCTTAATTATGGAGCGGGTCTGGGTTTTATTGACGTTGACGTTTTCTTCGTCCCATTTGGCTATGTATGTGGGGGTTTTAGCGTTTTGTTTTCGGATCTCGTGGTACAGGTTCATGAGTTTAGGTCTATTGACCTGAATTCTCCACGCGGGGAGTACCGTGTTGGAACAGATTCCCAAGTAGACATCGTCCTTGGAGTGTACTGGTGTCCATAGGTCTCGTACCTGGTATGTTTTCTCGGGAAATTGCGTTTCCTTTATCTTTCCGTCTAGGTCGATCTCACAAGCTTTGGTAGAGAAGCCATTATCTGTGTTCGTGATTTTGTACACAAAATTGTGCATTCCTGTTGCGAAAGAGGTCATGCACCAGTATCTGTGCTTTTCTCTGTCGTCTGGTCGTTGGCCGGAGATGATTCGTTGCCATTCTTCAGGTAGGTTGGCCTATATATGCGCAAGTACCTTGGTTTCTTGTGGAGAGAATTCATGTGTGTTGCTAGATGTGTCGTCTGGTTTAGCTTGGCGTGTTTCTCCAGGAAATAGATCTTTGAGCTGTAGCTCTTCTTCCAAGAGAAAGTGTTCTCTTTTGTCTACTCCGTAGGGTGTGTTAGTGCGTTTGAGTAGAAAGCGGTTGAAGGCTAAGTATTCTTGGAGTAGTTCCTGTTTGAGCAAAGAGGGTGGGAGGATTACGGGGTTTGTTTGGATGAAGGCTGGGAAGCAGTCTACCCACCTCAACTCGACCAGGTTTTGGGATTTAAGTATCGCGGGGTGCGATAAAAAGTAGTGTCCCTTTTTCGGGAAACTTTTCGAGTAGCACGCTACATGTTTCCACTTTGCTTGTTTCGGTGTCAGAAAGGTATAGACACGAAGTGCTTGTTGAGCTTGAATAAGAAAGTCGGGCCAGATCATTCCTAGACTGCCTTCAGCGACTGGAGTGATAGCGAGGTTTTTGTTTATGAACCGTAGTTTTCCATCTTTCTTTGTTGCGGAGAGAAGTTGAGTAGAGTGTTATTTATCTATTTCTTGATCTGCGCTGGAGGGGGGCATAGGTCTGAGAGAAACATGAGTTTAGTTATGAGATATGCATTAATAATCGCCACTTTCGTTAGGAGTGGAAGATGAAAGCGTCTCCAAATTTCAGCGGCTTCGGAGATTTGGCGCGTGATTCGTGTCCAGAGTGTCGTGGATGATATGTCGTGATCGATATTCATCCCTAGGATTCGCTGTGGTTCAACTGTCGTTGTAAAGGAGGTGGTGTTTGGTGGGGACGTTTCTTTTGTGGCTGGGAAAAGGTTCGTTTTTGCTGCGTTCGCTTTGAGTCCAGTTAGGGTCTTGCTTAGGTTTAGGATCTGTTATGCTTTTGCTAGGTCTTCATCAGTTTTGACAAAGAGTGTTGTATCATCTGCATAGGCCCCGAATGTGGGGCAGTTAGGCATCTCTGCGATTGGTTTTTGGATGTAGTGGTTGTAGTACTGGTTGAGGGGCTCCATCGCAATGATGAAGAGCAGAGGTGCCACCGGGCACCCTTGTCTTACTCCTGAGAGTGTCGTGATGGGTTGTGTTAGTTGGCCATTTAGTAGGAAGGCCGTTCTTGTTCGATGTAGCGTGGCTTTGATCCAGTGTGTAAAAGTGGCGGGGAAGCCCATTTCTTCCATGGTGCGGTATAGGTGCGGCCTCAGCAAGGTATCATACGCCTTCTCAAAATCCGCTAGGAGGAAAGAGAGATTTTGATTGGTTTGTGATGACCAGTGTTGAAGGTCGAAGATTATGGACAAGGTGTCTTTGATGTTCCGTCCGTGCACGAAGCTGGTTTGTTCTGTACTGACGACATGTGGAAGGATCCTTTTTAACCGATTGGCGAGTATTTTTGTGAGGATCTTATAGCTGGTGTTTAGGAGAGATATAGGTCTGTAGTTCCTGATATTGGTAGGGTCTCCTTTTTTGAAAAGTAATACGGTAGTCGAGTCTGTAAATTCTGGGTAACTGTCCGGGTCTCGGAGATAGGCGTTGAAGGTGTCGAGCAAGAGAAGATCAACATGGGGGAGGCATGCTTGATAAAATTCAGCGGGTAAACCATCTGGGCCTGGACTTTTACCTTTGGCTAGGCTGTTGATACATTCTCTGACTTCTTTGACTGAGATTGGGGCGCTGAGGGGTTGTAGTAGATGAGTGGGGATTTGAGTGAGGGGGGGCATGGTCGGCGGGGGATCGGTGCACTCGGGTGGGGTGAATAGGCCCGTGTAATACTGCATAATGATTTCGCTTTGTAGTTTGTGGTCTGTTGTTGTATCTCCATTTGTCGTCTTAAGCGCGACGATTGAGACAGCCTGTTTCCTGGCTGTGATGAAACTGGACAGGAGTTTTGAGGGTAGATGGATGTTTTTGTTGTGATCCATGTGTGAGATGGCTTGTAGATGGTGCTGCTGTTCAACAGCGTATTTTGCAAGTTGTTGTTATGCTTTTTGGAGTCCTTTGCGTATCTGTTCATTCGGGGAGATGCAGTTTCTTTGTTGGAGGGTTTTAATGGTTTTCTCGATTTGGGCTATTGTACGGAGTCGTCTTTTGTTTTCTTTGACGCTGTATGTCCGGAAGAGTTTTGTGATTTTGTTGACATATTCGGACCAACTACTCGCGGTTGTTTCAGCAATTAGTTTCTGTCCGAAAGGTCGGGTGAGCAGGGAGTTGTTGAGTTTCCATGGTCCTCGTCCTTGTTTGAAGCCTTTTCCCAAAAGGATTTTGGCCAGTGGTGCTGCGATGTGATCCGAGAGTTGGGTTGCGATTGGTGTGTGCTCGCTGTATTTGTCTTGTGTGGACAGCATGTTGGATATGCAGATATGGTCAATTCTCGAGGAGGATTTGTGTGCCTGAGAGTGAAAGGTATATTCTGAATCTAGCGGGTGGAGGAGTCTGTAACAATCGGTAAACTTATTCCGGCGCATGAAGTCGACTAAAAGTACAGAGTCTTTGGAGACAATTTGTGGTAGTTTGTCGATCTCAGACATAGTCGTGTTGAAATCTCCTAAGAGGAGGTTTGATGGATTGTCTTTGAGAAACTTGTTTATTGTTTTCCAGAATCGTTTCCTTTGTGCTAGTTGTGGGGGGGCATAGATCGCCGTGACTATTACTGTTTCGCGTTCAATTTCGAAAGTCGCTTGTAGAGTTCTTCTGTCGTCTGGGTGTTGCTCCGTTATTAGGGTTGCTTTGTCAGGATCATAAATGATGCTGATTCCTCCCGTGTGGGTTGTTTCGGCGAGGGAGTTAATTGTTCGTCTTTTGATCCGCTTCTCGAAGTTTGCGATCTTTTGTATGTTGTCTATTCTGGTGTCGATGAGACAGCAGATTGTTGCTTTGTGTGTGTCGAGCCATTGCAGTAGATGCGGGATTTTGGTCGGGTTTGTGATTCCGTTGATGTTGAAGGTGGCGACGGTGAGGTTTGTCTGTGTCGGTTGCGCGCTTCCTGGATTTTCTGAGGTGCCTGTTCTTGTCGTTTGTTTCGGGTTGTCTGTGACTGGTTGTGGTTGGCTTTGTAATGTCAAGATTTTCCGGGTTCGCACGATAACTCTGTGTCCCTCGCGCGTTTGCGGTGATTTCGGGTCTGTTTTTTGTTCTTGGTTTGGTTTTTTGGCTTGGTGGTGTTCTCTAGGGGATCCTGGTTGGGTGTTGTATGAGGGGTTTGGGGTGTATTGGGTGAAGCAATGTTTTGTGGTTTTTTTCCGTTATGGTTTGTCTTGTGTATTCTCAATTGTTCTTCGGTCTGGGTAGGCTGGTTTCGTTCAGGTTGAGTGGTCGTACAAAGGGTGGGGAATCCCGATAGTGGTTGTTGGGAGTTCATGGTGGGTTTGGTAGAGGAAGAAGTGGTTCCAGGGGAGTGTGGTTTCTCGTTTTTGTGGCAGGCATTTGTAGTACATTCGTGTTGATTTTCGGCTGTCAGGAACAGAGTATGGGCCCTGTTTGGGCTGTGTTCGGAGTGCGGGTCCGATGTAGAGATAGGGTTCCTCTCCTCACCGTAGTGGGAGGGAGCAAGTGGAATGTGAAAAGTGCGAGATGATCCGGTGTGATGGAATTTTTCTTTTCGTTTTTTCCATCGTTTCTTGAGACAGATGATTGCGTGTGTCAGTGGTACACACATGGACCAGTAACGTGCATGAGAGGAGAAATCACTGTTTTGTCTGAAAGTGTGCTTATGCCTTTGTGCACCGTTGGATCCGCGTTCCCGGTGTTTGTAGTCTATGAGAATAACGTCTATGAGTTTGGTGTGTATGAAGTGCGGTGTTGGAAGTACGAACGGTAGGTTCCAAAGAAGTAGATGTTTATTTCTCTTGACAGTTCTTTTTGTTGGCAATGAGAGGAGGCGGCGGCGTAGTGGTGCAGCTTCTTTCATGTTGATATTCACGTGTAAAGCGTGATGAGAAGGGCGGGGAGTTGTGTTAGAGAGAGATTGGGCTGTTTGTTTTACCGAGTGTGTAGAATACATAAACAGGAGTACATTTGTTGGTACTGAGAAAGACTTGGTGGGAGATAGAAAAACTTGGTCACTCTGACTTGGTGACAAGGTTACCATGTGGTCCAAACGGAGCCTTATTCCTGTCAGAGTGGGGGGTCTCAGTACAGGTCTCAAAACCAGAGTTGCAGGTTCACCACTGGAACCAGCGCCCTTGACGCGAAAGCATGATTCGGAATGAGGGGTGGGGCAGAGCATGGGTTGCTGGAAACGAATGGTTGGGTTTGAGTTGTCCGACACCGGGTTGTCTTCATGCCTGCATAGATAGGATGTGAGTGGTGAGGGATGGTTAGGAGACATTGAAAGAGAGGTACATGGAACGGGCGCCTGCCCTGGGCAATTTGGTGTACCTCGAGAGTTTACTTCAGCTTGTATTTCTTTTTCAGTGTGTCCAGATCGGAATTCACCGAGATGTTCAGTTTGTCCTGAGAGGGATTGGCGTTGTACGCCAGTCTGGCATCGTCGTGAGTCTTGGTTTTGCTGTGTGCAAAGAGGACGTCGAGGGATTTGCCGCTGAAAGTTCCACAAGCAGTGTAGTTGCAGACGAATAATTCTGAGATTTTTCCGGCACCCGTGAAGATGATGGCGTTCTGCACGAAAATGTGCAAAGAGTGTTATCTTTGGGAGTTGAGAGTGTGCATGTGTGTGGTTTTGAGAACTTACGGCATAGTCTATGAATCTCTGCTATGGAGGACTTTCCATGAAGCGAGTAGGATCTGGTTACCGGGAACAATCTGTGATACTCCGTATGATGATTGTTGGAACAGAAACCACACACTAGATTGGAGAAGTTGACTATGACTTGTTGTTTGTTGCCGTCTATGGTGAAGACCGGGGTGACATTGAGGAACTTGGGATCATTGGAGTGGGGAATGGGGCATCCCAGGAAGGTGTTGGTAGGGATTCCGGTCAGTGGATTAACATGACGGTGAAGATGGAAGATTCCAGCGAGGGGAGATTTTGTTTTCCCGGCCTGTGGCACTTTTGTGAAGAAGTGCTTAACCTGGTCAATTTCATAGTTGTTGGGAAAGTGTCTGGCCGAGAAGGTTGGTTCAGTGGGGTTAGCAATCCTGTAAGCTTCATACTCCGGGCACGTGACTTTCGTCACCGTCACCTCCACTTTTCCTGTGATATCTGGTATGAGAGAAAACAGGGGTTGTGTTATGGACGCGGGAATAGGAGACATGGGTGAGGGGGGTGTTGGATACCAACCTGATGCCATGAAGAGATATGGTTGCTGCGTGATTGCCAGTCCCGGGATTGTTCCGTCGTCTTCTTCGAATTGTATGGTGTAGCGCGCCAGTAGACTTGTGCCGCGTTTGATGGGGTCTGTGGCGAAGATCTTTGCGGTTTTCAAGACTGTGTGGGGAACATCAGTAGGGAAGCGGTTGTGAAGCCTTTCGAGGAAGGACCGGGCAATACGAGTTCCATGGCTGACAAATGTGTGGAGAAAGAGCAGAGTAATGACCCGGATAAAACTTTTGACAGCTTCAGCGTAGGAGAAAGTGGTGGTGTATCTCACGGCCTCTCGCTGAACTGGGGCTTCTCCGAACAGGGCAGCGCGCGTGGCTTCATTATCCATGCTGTCATCATCAGAGTCAGCATCCATGTTGTCCTCAGATTCTCTCGGACTTCCATATCGCCTGTCAAAGGAGCCTTCCGAGAAAGCACTTCCTGCGTTAGGAGAGATAGGGTGGATATGTGAGGATTCCCAAAAATGTATTTGTTTTATTGTGTGTCGGGGGTCAAAGGGGTTGATAATAGTCATACCGGATCCTGCCGGCTGGTTGTCAGTTTGTCCTGATGTGTCTCCACCTGCATCTGGCTTGGAGATCGAGGGGCCGACACCATCGCTGGATGTGTGTGAGGAGCGGAAGACAAAAGTAGGGGTCGTATCTGCTTGCTTGCCTTTCTGGAGTTCCGTCATAGCACGTTTCTTGGATGGATGATTGAGGTCAACTTGATCGTGGGTGGCGTCAGTGCCATCGTTGAGGTACGTGGCTGCGACATCCGCAGCTTCAGAGAGTTGGTTATGCACTTGGGGGATGACACCCGTGTTAGTGTCCATTCCGACTGGATCTGAGAAGAACAGATTTGGAGGAAGCACAGGGTTAGATTTGAGTGGCATTAGCACATTTGGTGCCATTGAGAGGTGGGTGTTGGAGGAAGTGCCGAGATCGGCCTGTTGAAAATGGCTCCATTGATAGGGTTCCTCTCCGCACCGAGGTGGGAGGGAGCAAAGTGATCCATGCTGTGCAATGCTGGGAGTGCTGTGTGAGGCGTGGGCCTTGGTGAAAGCATGACGTACCGGTTGCCATGGCTGATCTTGCAGAGTGATTAGCTTGGAGAAGTGAGAGTGAGATGCAGGGTGGGGGGAGAAATAGGGGGTCTTGATGCAGGTCGCGGTGTAATCTATGGTATGCCCTCTTGCGCACTTCCATTTTTTCTTTTTTCCTTTTTTAGACTTGCGCTCCTTTTTGTGGGGCGGATTTCCTCTGATACTTGGTTGATCGGATCTTTTCTTGGCTTGAAACGCCCATTCAGAACCCGCTTTTGATGGGTCTGCTTTTTTCAGGATTAAAGGCGATTGACTTCGGAGCTGATGTTGGCTTCCGAGGTCGTGACGGGGTTGTGGATAGCACCATGCACTTTGGCACTGGTCCAGCTCAGCTGATTCCCTGGCTTGGAGTCTCCACTTCGGCTCAGGATATCTGTTGATGTCCAGGGTGGCTGCCTTCAAGATTCTCATGTTGATGTTGTCGCGCTCATGTGCTCGCGATGATGACATGTCCCATGTGGGGAGCAGAAGGAGAAGGATCATGTGGAGTATGTAAGCATGTCGTCTCAGCGGATGCCGAGTTCTTCTCTCCATGGGTCGGTGTTGCGCTAGGGGTATTCCGCTGTCCAGGCGGCTGCGGGGGCGTCCATCCATGTTGCCAGGCTGGAGCGCCACACGGTCCTTTCGCGAGGTTGGGTGCGCTTGGGGGGACTCGTTGATTGGCTGTGTGATTGCGTTGTGATGCTCCGCTTGTTGGTGGCTGCCAGGTCGGCGCCATGCACTGCCCATGCATGTCATGTTCGTGTGAGAGTTCGCAGAGTTGTCTCCAGGGAGGGTCGAGAGCGGCTGGGAGCGGCTGTGAGAGCGGCTGGGAGCGGCTGTATAGGGTTGAGCGGAGATCCCATGAGCAACCACCCACGTTTTGGGCGCGGCTGGATAGGGTTGAGGCGAGGCTAGTAAACGCTGGAAATCCACAACAACGATTTCGAAAGTCAGAAGCTGCGCACCATCTTCCGTCATTATTCTGTTGGAATCTGCTGTTGAGGTCTCCATTGTTGGGTTACATAGTAACCTATTACAATCGGTTCATGGCCAAAAGATGCTTCAGGAAAATCGTGATTGGTGGATCGGTCGTTTTTCTGCCATATCCACCAATCAGGGCGCAAGAACCAGTTGGACTGTATGCCCCCCACGTCCGCGGACGTGCAGGTTGGGTCGGCCCAGACAAAAAAAAATCATGGACTTCGACCTCGAATTCCGGACAGACCCCGGATAGTACGGAATGAGCAGTCCGACGCTAGGATAGAATGGTACGGACTGTACGATTAGGCCCTCCAGTCGCTCCTCCTTGGCCTCGCCCTGTGCTGTTTCACAGAACAGGTCGTAATGCTAAACTCTTGAGACTTGTGAACCCTGCTTCAAGCAGGGTCAAGATGCAATTGAAAGAAAAGAAATTCAACCACCGTCTTACAATAAGGTAAATGAATCAAATTATGCCTATAATTACGTCATATAATTTTTTATAAAATAAGGAAACATTCAAGATTCATCCAAGTTTATCAGAGGTAATGTTTTATTGAGTGAAGCTCACAATAGAAGAAATACCTTTTGAGGTTCTTTTTCAATATGTTGGTGAATTGTTATACATAATACTATACTTTCAAGCGGATTTGTTCACTTTTTGGTTGTTCTTTTATTGCTTTTACATCCACAAAATCTGGAAGAAAAACTAGTGTAGCTTGATGTAATGTAGAAAGATTTCGCTTAAACCATACACAATGGGCAACAAAAAAAATAGTTTGAACGAATGCGGGTGATAGTTTGGCAGTCCATTTATAACCGGTTTTTGTTTCTATGGATGAGGTAAATTCTCATGGCAAACCTTCCATTATGTGGTCCACATTGCGGGCAATTATTTAGCCTCTAAAGAGTTACCAATATGAATACTTTTGCTCGGTTACTATGTAAGCCTAGGCACGCTTTGCGTGCAACACCCGCCTCTTGTTTTGATTGAGTTTTTTCCGCAACAAATTTTCAAGGTAGATTCGGTCGCCTGAGCACATCGTGGCCAGTACTTCAGGCAATGAGCAGAGGAGATGGTGCGAGGGATTGGGAAAAGGTTTCCTCCCTTATGTGGAAGTGACGTCAGCTGACGCCATGAGCCTGCCAGGGTTAAGGTTTGAGTGGCGAGTGCGACATTGCGTTTTGGATGGACGGGTGGCATCAATAGGCCTTCGCTAGCTCGAATGGTGTCGGCTGGCATAGCCAAGCTCGCTCCAACAATCGTCGAACAACTGTTGGGCTTTGCCTGGACGAACTGCCATCCATGGGGGTATGCTCCATGGGCTGCAGTTTCGCAGTCTTCAAACCAGTGTCATGTCGACCGTAGCATCAGAGGTAGCGAAGGACGTCCAAATAGCACAAAAGCCAGTCCTTTTAGCATGTGCATCAGTACACGATTCAAATACAACTAAAAATCGTTGAAAACGTCAAAACTGGCGGAAGCACGTGCAAACATCGATGTTCCAACAAACCATTCCAACATCTAGCCGCATCACGAAAGTTCGACGCCAACAACGATTTCCAGCGTTTACCAGCCGAGCCCTTGGAATTGTGCGTTGGTTGAACTCAACCAACGGGCTGAGCCTGGAAACCTGCAGATAGTGGGTGAGGCTGGAAACCTGCAGATCACGGATGGCAAACCACGATATTGAGTACCGCGATACCAGAGTAGCGCGGTATTCTGGTACCGTGGTACTCAATACCGCGGTATCCTGGTCTTCTGGCGAGTCACTACCAATACCGGTATGGGTACCGCGATACCACCGATAGTAGTAAAGTACCGCGGTATCTAGAAAGTACCGCGTTACATAATGCACCATATATTGTAAAACCGCTGATTTTTCTGTGAGATTCAAGCACCACGAAGAAAAGAGTGCAAACAATCGTTTGCGACACTAAAACTCGAGAAAAGTGGGTTGAAAACTGTACAGACGTAGCTCTTTTTTTTTTTACTTTGAAAGTACCGTGGTACAGTACTACGGTACGGTACCGCGGTACAGAAGAGGGGTACCCCTCATGCTCAGTACCGATACCGTACCGGTATCACAAAAAAAAACCGGTACCATAGTACCAAGATACCGCAGCACAAAACCGCGGTGTACAACAGAATCGGTAGCACCGCCGCAATCCCTGCTGCAGATGGTGGCTAATGGGTTTTTGAGGAAGTCACATTGCGTCTTCCGTAGACGCGTAATGTATTTGAAAAACTTTGATATGTGTCTAGAAACTCCACAAAACATCGAAACCAGCTCCTTGCCCCTCCAATGCAGATCACTGGCCTATGAATGGCTTGCGAAGGGGAAATGGGTTGGGAGCCATCCGTCGCAAGCGGTCGTTTGAGTTTCCTCGAGCTTGGCGGTCCAGCCATGAGGGAGTAAGCTCGAACCCAACTCGTTTGCGTCAACTGGATTGGCATGAAACCCTGAACTAGACAACGTCGTCGAGTCTCCGTCGATGATCGAGTAAGGTTCCGTTTTCTTAAAAGGTACATTTCAACTTTGGCGAAAAGCTAAAAAACCATGGAAACATATCACAAACCTACTCCTTAATCGATCTATGGTGGGGACTTAGTTCGCATCCAGCCACATCAGCCTACTCGCGGCTCCTGGCGAAGAATTTTTCTTCGTTGCACGTTTCCAGCCTCAGCGAGTGGCTATTGGGTTGGTTAGGAAGTCACATAATGCCTTCCTTCAGCGCGAACTGAGTAAGCGAAACCTTGACATTTGTAGAGAAGTTATGTAAGAAATTCTGAACCTGTTTTTACCTCTATAACTTAGCCGTCACCTGCGGATCGAGGACTTGTGGACGAGAAATGGTCCGACGGGAGCGGGCGTTAGAGGGTTAAGCGTCCAATCACGAGGGACTTCGCATGAACCCAGATTGTTGGCATGAATTGGGTTGGTATGAAACACTTAAGTAGAAAACACAGACACAAATTTGTTGATGATCGAGTAAGCTGCCTTTTTATTGAAAGATGGAGTTGAATTTTATCGAGACCCACAGAAGCACATCACAAAACTACTCCCTAATCGATCGCTGGCGGGTTCAAAGTTCGCATCCAGCCTCATCGGCCTACTCGTGGCTAACGACGAATAATCTTTATTTGCTACATGTTTCCAACCAGAGCCACGATTCCAACCAAATTGGTCGCTGCCTTGTAGGTTCTTGTTGTCAATTGGTTGAGCGATGACCTTGCTAGCCGTTTTCCAAAGTTTCTTTGTTTTTTTCCCAAACTGAATTCACCACAGACAAATGCAGTGCGGCAGTCTTCTGGTCATTTCTCTCTCGCCTAATGCATGTTCACTTTCAGGAATGCATAGTCTAAAGCGAGAGCATCAATCGCTAAGTGTAGCTGTGAGTCAATAAGTGAGGAAAAGAAAAGAGGGAAGCTACCAAGGCTGCAGCATAACAAGTGAGGAGGTGAACCCGTCGTCATGGATGGAAATCCAGATGTACTTCCGGAAGAAATTCTTGAGCAGCTTGTAGCTTTAGGAGTTCTTATCTCCATCCATGCCACTCTCTCATATCTCAAGCGCTCCTACCTTACTAGGCAATTGTTGGGGAGCGATTTTGTGGAGGAGCTTTTGTCGCGTGAGGCTAACGTGATGAGGGTATACAAAATTCTCGGACTGGATTTGTGGCGCTTTGACAAGCTTGTTTGTGTTATGGAGATAGCTGGACTACAACGGACACACCGTGTCACTATGGAGGAATCTGTGGCAATGTTCCTTCATGAGGTTTTGGGGGGCAAGGGTGAGCTTCGCCTTAGCGAGACTTTCCAAAATTCGAAGGAAATAGTAGGACGACATTTCGGGCGCGTCATGCGAGAGTTTTGGAGATAGCCCCGGCAGTTATAAGACTTCCATATGGACATGGAGCTTGTGAGAAGATAGCGCACAATTTACAGTTTATGCCTCAGTTCAAGGATGGTGTTGGAGCTGTGGATGGCACTCACGTTTCTGTATTGATACCGGTGGAGCAACAAGGACCATACTGGAATCGAAAAGGCCAAAAGACCCAAGGTTTATTCGTTGCTGTGAACTTTGACAAGACTATAGCATGGGTGCATACTAGATGGGAGGGAAGTGCCCATGACGCACGTGTGTATAGACATGCATGTGCTGAGGGTTTTGAAGTGCCATAGGGTAAGTTCTTCCTCGTCGATACCGGCCACCCTCTTTCCATGAACCTCCTCATGCCTTATAGGGTTGTGCGCTATCATCTTTGGGAGGATCCAATTTAAGGTGAAGACAACATTCCATGGACACTCGCAGACCTCTTCAACATGCGTCATTCATCTCTGCGCATAACAGTTAAACGCGTCATTGGTCAACTGAAGAAGAGGTTCAAAATCCTTGCTGACATGGAGGGTTACTCATTGAACGCACAGACTGACATCGTCATTGCTCATGGTGTGCCGCAAAATGTCTTCATACTGATAGGTGCGGATAAAGGAGGCTACATGGACGATCTATGCCTTGGACGCAACAGGTGTAGGGGTCCCCGAGGCTGATGAGGGGGTGGATGACGCTGATGCTCCAGCTGATGCTAGAGCTTTTCGTGACCTTATTGCACGTGAGGTGTTCTTGTAATACATGACAAATAGAGTTATGAATGGAAGGTGATGTTTGAGCTTCTTGTCATTTTTTGTTCTATGCAACCATTCACATACTTGTTTAGTTTCTTTTGCCCTACTTCTTGCAAATTGTCTATCTGCTTTATGTCACCCATGACATTCCAATTATGTACAATGGGATGGATAGCAGGCTCAACACGGGCATTCATCATGGCATGATTCACATTGCACATGAAGTCTACACAAACATCATTCTATTGTAGGAGTTGCAAGGGTCCGCTGACCAGTAGCGTAACCACTATTGTAAGCACACCTTCATTCCATAGACAATCTAGCAGCTCTACAAGAAGCGCACAGTGTCCATTCCCTTTAGTGTTGTAAGCACACCTTCATTCCATAGACAATGTAACCACTATTGTAAGCACATTGTCCATTCCAAATACATCAACACCCTACAAAACATGAAGCCACACAAGAAGGGGAATACCCAGCCTTGAGCATGTAGATGCACATCCATGGTAAGGCCGCCGACCTTGCACAAGAACACCAACATGAAGTCATTGTTAGCAGTTGCATAATGGGAAAGCAAATCACTGGAAGAAGTGACATCGTAGTACAAACAACTTACCCTAGCCAGCCCATTTTTCCTGAATGCTGATGTCGGCCAGGCAAAACCACTCAACACTGTGTGGATCCTTGCTGATAAGCTACATGATCTGTGCCTTTTTTTCACATGGAAAGTTGAGGCCATTCGTGAAAATGTCACGGGCCTTGGAAATCCACTTTGCACAGTCAGTGCCATCCAAACGCTCAAGGGTTTGATACAGCTTTAGTGCGGCTTGAGCTAAGCCTCGGCATGCACTTAACTCTGAACAACCCCGCCCAAGGGCTTTTCCAATCCCTTTATCTCACACTTGGCGGAAACATGGGTTGAACCCACGTGGCATCCCCAAACCCGGCCCACCAACCCGCTGACCAGCCGCTTTAGGGACAGCCCCTCTTCCCCCAAAACCAACTCCTTGTCCTACAAAACCACCATCAACACCTGCTCCACAACCACCAGCAGCCGGTTCTCCACCCCCTAGGGCACCTGCCTCTTTAGCAACTGCCGAGGCCCCTCCGTCTTGTGCACCCTCCCCCCTACGAGCAGCCGCCCCCCCCACCAAAAACTGAGACACCACCACCAAGAGCACCTTCCCCACATGAACAACCCGGACACCAACACCAAGAGCAACCCCCCCCACCAGGACACCACCAC
>SZWC01018040.1:8194-20197 GCA_023375785.1 Penium margaritaceum | reverse complement strand
CCACTGAGAGCACCCCTCTCCCCACCAACAACCAGGGCACCACCACCAAGAGCACACCCCCCTCCACCAACAAGTGGGGCACCACCACCAAGAGCACCTTCCCCCCCACCAACGACCGGGCTTCCCCCACCAAGATTCAGGCCTCCCCCACCCACGGTCGGGCCTCCCCTACCAACAGCCAGGCCTCCGCCACCAACTGCCGAGACTCCCCCGCCAACTCCTTCGCAGTCACACTCCATCCGCATCGGCGCCTCGAGTAAACTAGCCACATTCCCATACTCCCTAGCCAGGCGAAACCCTTGCATTCCCCAACCGGATGGCTTGGGAGCCATGAGGTACTCCAAGTACCCGCGTTTGTACACCTCTGCGTACCGCCCTTTGCAAGAGTCCTCCCACGGCCCATCCACCTTGTTGACCTCATCTACTTCCTCGTTGAGGTTGTCTAATGGCATTTTGTTGGCTTCCAACTGGAGAAGTTTGTGTGGCAAGATGTTCTCTACGTCTCAAGGACCCCTCACAACGAGCTGCATTGCCGACGGATCATTCTTAGCCGGCTGAGCGTCCCACAAAATGCCTCTCGTCTAAACACCCCGGCAGCTCCGTGTCTTCCCTCCGGACGCAAGGACATGCGGCCAGACATCGCAACACTGTACAAACCACTGGAGCTTAGGGTCAGACCAGGCTGGTTTCCCCTCCTTATCCACTGTCCTGAACTCCCTCCAGCATTCCTGATCAAGGACAGGTGCGTCGTTCTTCCAACCTGCCCCACTAAGGTTGCACTTCTCACACAACAAGTAGTATCCCTTCTTCAAGTTGCTCACCCGGTTCTTGATCTGCTCCGTCGTATACTTCATCTCCTTCATCTTAAGCTCCTCAAGGACTGCTTTTCGTTTGGCAATGAACTCTAGGAAAATGTTCCCCAAACATCTTCAGTCTAGCCTAGTAGAGCCCTTGTCTTCTATTGCAGGCCTACTTACACCTCTAGGAGCATGTCTGTGTCTACACCAATACTCCTCTCCTAGTTTGTGGTCAACCTAGAGCATGGCGTAGACACCTCTAAGTTGACCGCCCTTGGAAGTGGATACACCTGCCTGACTTTCACTGATCAATGCATAGTGAACACCCATTTAGGAAGGCTACAGCGCACAAGGCAAAGGTGGTGGAGTAGGCACTTGAGATCCTTCGTGCAAAGGAAGTCGCAAAATAGTAGGCGCGAAGCGGTCATAACTTGGTTGTTTTGGAACCCAACGGGGAGTTTACGAGTCGCTTGGTTAGGGGCTCCTCGGCTCGTATACGGTGCTGAACGAGTCGTGGGAGCGGCAAACAATGCTGCTAAAGATGAGGTGGAGCAAATCTTTGAACTCCGTGAGAGTGGAATCTTCAAGAATGTATACATGGCTGCTCAAAAAGCGTGCTTCATGCTCTGGTCCTTAGACTGGCCCCATGGGCACAAGCAAACACATAATGGATGAGGGTCCCAGATGCACCACCTTGAGCTCAAAAGATGGGTGCGACCGGCGGTTGCGTGGTACTGGAGGCGGCGGATCGCTACGATGGGACAGGAGATTTTAACACATTCCTCAAAATTATCGAGCGCCACCTACGCCTTACCCAAGTCAAGAAGGAGGACTAGGGTGCTCAAGGGATGCTCTCCTTCTAACCTCAACCCTTTGAGAAGCTGACCAAGCTTTGGAAGGAGAATTAGTTGTAATCTGACCCGAGTTTGGAGGAGTACTACGCATTCATGCGCGAGCTCTACAATAAACCCGCTGGCTCTCAGAAGACAAAGAAAGAGTTGGAAGCTTACATGCAAGGATGCATGTCCTTGTAATAATATGCAGATAGCAAAGAAGGTGGACGAGTGTCACCTGACTAAACAGGCGAAGACCGACCTTTTTTTATGAGCTTGGCTAGTACGCAGTTTTGGGTTTTCAGCCTACTCAATAACAGACAGGAGTGGGAGAGTCCGTGCCCTCTTGTGACTCATGTTTGCAAGGTCTACAAGATGAACTCTGGCCTTTGGGATTGCAATGCGTGCAAGAACCGTACTTCACGTAAGATACCAGTTCCAACAGGCGGTGTCCCATAGCGCTCTGCAGATACTACATTGGAGCCTTAAAAGAACTTCCGTTGTCATGATGGAGAGAACACAACCTGTAGTGCTGTCATCTACAGGATCTGCAAGAAGGCTGGATACATCACATGGGACTATCGTCATTGCGAACAGCAGTCAATGCAGCACGACCAGCATAACAACGGGCATGGCTGGCGCCATTGTGGTGGCCAACACCGCCCAAATAGCGGAGGTCAGAACCGCTTCCATGGTGGTGGCCAGGAGTAAATTGGATAGCACCAGGTTCATGGTAATGCCCCTGAAGGCCAGGGGCGCCCTCAGGGGGGCAAATGCCGGGATCAAACCTTTGCATCTATGCAACGCCCTGGTGCACACGGTGGCCGCGTGGACATAGATGCCATCGTGAGGAGGATCAGGATTTTGAGGGAGGAGCGGCCGGCCGCGCTCGCTGTCCCCAACTTGGCCATGGGCAAGATTTTCAGGACCCCAATAGTTGCAAGTCGACTGTTATCTTGCGTTGCTGTGATTCATGGAGAGGACGAGGGCTATAAATTCATGTTTTGTGATGATGATATCAAAGATTTGAGTTTCTTTCAACAGAATACTTCTAAAAAATGTATGCACCATTCATCAATCCTGAGTACATCTTCCATGATCGATTATGTCCACTTGCCTATGCAACCAAGGAAAACTTAGAAAACTGTACATGTTTGATCGTTGCTAAAAAAGGAAACTTTGTTTTTTTCCTTGGAAGCTACACATGAGGCTCAAACGAGAAATTCCCAACATCAATCACGGTGGCTGTACTTGTCAGTCTAGGGATGAACAAGTCTGCCTTCAAAGGATGGAAGCTTTTGGCCTCGTTCACAAAAGAAAACTGCATGTGGGAGCAGATGGATGGTATGATGGAGCTGCTGAGAAGCAGTCATGCACATCGCATTTAAAACTTGGAGGGCAAGCCCCCATCGAGTCTTTTCCTATGCAAGTCTGAAGCAAGCACAACCATGAAGTTTGATGGCAAGCTAGCAGGTGCCTCAGCACACATCCTTGCCAATATGAGAGTAGATAACTCCTTTGTAAGTACAGCATTTGTGTGCACGTGATAGTTGAAGTACACTCCTCGTACAGGCATGCTGATTGTCGGTGAGGATAGGGAGATGCCGGTGATTGGTGAGTGTATGGCACGAATCACATTCCCTCGCCTCACAACCACAGTTTGCCTATAGTGTTTGACCTCATGGGTCCCTTCGATGTTGTGCTAGGGGATCCATGGCTGGTGATCCACAAAGCGCTTATGTCTTTCACCTCAAAGACGTTATGAATCTATTGTAGACAACGGACTATCACTTTGTGTCCAATCCCCCAGGTTAACCGCCAAAAAGCCCTATCCCAAGCCAGTCTCACAGCACTTCAAGTGGAAAAATGGCTAAGGCAAGACTAACGGTGTTTTCTCGCAACCCTCAAGATCTTGATTATGAGGTGGAGAGTGACGTACCCTTGAGGGTTGCCAAAATCCTGTTGAGTTCTCAAATGTGTTTGAACTTCCACCGGATGGGTTGCCACTGAGACGTGCGGTCGGGCACACAATCCTGTTGGAACAAGGGGCGGCACCCCCCTTTCAATTGGTGTACTCTTTGAGTCTGGCAGAACTACAAGAAGCCAAAACATAAATCAATGAATACCTCATAAAGGGCTGGATTGAACCAATTTTGTCCCTATTTGGTGCTCCCATCTTCTTTGTGAAGAAAAGATGATGGAGGTTTGAGGATGTGCATAGAATATCGAGCGTTGGACCAACTCATTGTAAGAAACCACTTCCCGCTTCTGTGTATCAAGGATTTGTTCGTCCAACTTCAAGGGGAAAACGTGTTCACATCCCTCAATGTAAACTGAGGGATGCCCGGCGTGATGTTCACACGCGGAGCCCTTGGGATGAACCTCCCGCCCTCAACCCCTTGGTGTGAGGGCCGACCCTTGAGATGTCACAAGACCCTCTCTTAGCAGCAAGACCGCTGCTAGTGACCGAGGTTCTCGCCGCGCGACTCTCCCTGCGGCGTTTGCACCAAGGTACGCTACGGAAGACTTGTAGGATCAAATGCACGTGTGCAAGGCAATACGTAGGAAACAAGGAGATTTGGACAAGGAATGAATCTTTTAGACTTTATAGATCAGTACAAGGCAATGCAGAGAGTCCCTGGGTAAGATTGGCATGCCTAGAACAACCTCTAAGCTTCCTCATTTACCAATCCCTATGAGGCAGCCGAAAGCTTCTCTGTGCTCCAAAGCCTTCGACCAAGGAAAATTCATAAAAACAACACACCAGGAGCTTTCCAACGCACCAAAGAACGCCTCAATCCGCAAAGATTCAGCTAAGTTATGGCTATTCGAGTGCTCTGCACATGATGGTAGCTAACAGTACCGCCAGCGGAGGTCACGGCCACCCAAAGCGCCCTTGCTTGCAAATGCAGCTCCAGCCGCCATCCCAAAGTTCCCATGAACTGTAATGAACCTTACCTCATTGGCTAAAAATTCATCCAGGGGCGCTTTGGCTGTAGTGAGCGAGAAAGTCACTCCGCCGTGCTCGGGGTCGAACCTGTACATCTCCTGTTGTCTGGATGTGCGCCTCCCACCTTTGTACGGCCGTGTCTTTCTTGTCCCTGCACCAAATGACCCAGTTCTTGGACGATTTTGCAAAAATTTTCACATAGAATACAATGGGAGCATTATGACATGCATATGACATCATAATGATGATGTCATCACCGCCTCGACAGGCGGCTCCCATAACATCACCCCCCCTCCGAGGGCCCGCCGTGTCGGTGCCCTCCTGGTACGCTCGGTGGACCATGTTGACAGCACCAACTTTGTTGAAATCAGCTTTGAGGATCCAACAATTGTGCTTAGGCCCATAATCAAGCCATTGCACCAGGTATTGCCACTCGTTACTACGCCAACGATGTCCAAGAATGGTCTCCACCACGTACTCCTCTTCACCTTCCACCAAGACCGGTGGAGAAGGAGCCTATCCCCTCGCCACGAATTGCACATCCGGCTCCTTGTAGGCCTTGAGAAGAGAAGCGTGGAACATGGGCTGGATCCTGTAGTGGTCCGGCAGCTCCAGCTCGTAGCCGACCGTGGACCGCTTCTCCTTGACCGGAAAAGGGCCCATCCACCGAGGCTTGAGCTTGTCGTTGTCCACCCCCGCCAGCTGCAGTTTCTGCGAGCTTAGTAGCACCTTTTGTCCCACCGAGCATGGGGTGCATGCAGGCTGCACCCCAAACACTACCTCAAAGGGAGACCACCTTGTAGAGGCATGCACTATTGAGTTATAGGCAACCTCAACCACCGGGAGCTTGCATTCCCATCCCTCACCATCCGGCTCCAAGATCCCCCACAGAAGCTCCTCCATGATCTGATTGGTATGCTCGGCTTGGCCATCTGTTTGGGGATGGTAGGCCGATGAAAGAGACACACGGGTGTCCAACTTCTTGAAGAATTCCTCCCAAAACCAGGAGGTGAAGCACGGGTCGCGGTCCGAGACCATGCACTTCGTCACCCCTTGAAGTTTGATGACATGTTGCAAGAGGAGTTGAGCCGTCTCTACTGTCGTGACCTTCTCCACACATGGAATAAAGTGCGCCATCTTGCTGAACCGTTCCACTACCACCAGCACCATGGTGTTACCCATTGCACCCCGTAGAATACCCCCCTACAAAGTCGAGTGAGATTTTCGTCCACGGGCACTCCGACACTCGTAGCAGTTGTAGCTCTCCTGGCACCCGTGTCCTCCGTGACTTGATCATTCGGCAAGTGTCACAGCTGCTCACGTACTCCTTGCAATTTGTTCCCATAGTTACCCACCAATATTGGCGTGCAAGCAACTTGAAGATCTTGTCGTGGCCAAAATAACCACTTTGGTGCGAGTCGTTCGCCTCCTCCAACAGGGCTTGTCGCAACGACGCACTCCGCGGCACCAGAATCTGGTTCCCCTTCTCATGCCGCCAATACTTGCCATCCCACTTGCACCCTTTCATCGTACTCCCGACAAAGTCCTCGTCCTCCGCATACCCGTGCACAAACAGGCTGCCGATGATTGGAGATCCTGCCAGCACCTTGATCGCATGCACATCCAAGTCCGGGCGACGCGAAAGCGGGTCCGCTGGCTTGATCCTCCCTGGTTTCTACTGAATCTCGTAGTTGAAGCCACCCTCCTGTAGCTCCATCCACCGTGCCTGACGACGACTCAGGTTCGGCTGTGACTTGAGGTGCTTGAGCACGTAGTGGCCCGTGTGCACCACACACCGCCGTGCCTCAAGATAGCACCTCCACTGCTTGAAGGCCTTGACCGCCTCGAGCATCTCCTTCTTGTGGATCGGGTAGTTGAGCTCAGTCCCTTTCAGCTTCTTGGAGTAGTATGCAGTGGGCTGCAACCCCTTCCCTTGGTCCTACGTCAGCACCCCGCCAATCGCATAATTGCTTGCGTCCGTCGCCAACACGTACTCCTTGCTCATGTCTGGATGCACTTATTCCGGAGCTTGAAACATGGCAGTCTTCATTGCACTGAAGGCTTGCCCCTCCTTCATACCCCACTCCCATTGGTGCCCCTTCTTGAGCAAGTCTGTCAAGGGTTCTCATATTGCCGCGTGCCCTCGGATGAACCTCCGATAGTAGTTCGTAAAACCCAGAAAAACGTGGATGTCATACACGCACGCCGGCTCTGGCCACTCCTTTAACGCTTCCACCTTTTATGGGTCCATGCGGATTCCCCTCTTGCTGACAATGTGCCCGAGGAACTCCACCTCCTGCTTGGAAAGTTCACACTTTCATCGCTTTTGGTGCTCCTCCATTGTCCACGAGTAGATAAGGATGTTGTCCAGGGACACAACCACAAACTGGTCCAAGTAGGGGTGGAACACCCGGCTCATTAGCGCCAAGGATGTAGCAGGAGAATTCGTTAGCCCAAAAGGCATCACGAGATACTCAAAGTGTCCATAGAGTTTCAGAAACGCGGTCTTTTCCACATCCTCCTCTGCAATGCGGATTTGATGATACCTCGACCTCATGTCCAGTTTGCTAAAGACCCATGCACCTCGTAGCTGGTCGGACAACTTATTGGCTCGTGGCAACGGGTAGCGGTTCTTTGTCGTGATGTTGTTGAGCTCCCAGTAGTCCACGCACATCCGCAGCTCTCCTGATTTCCTCGTGACAAACAGCACCGGCGTCGCATATGGAGACACCGACGGCCAAATGAAGCCCTGGTCCACCAACTCCCCCAACTGCTTCTTGAGCTCCACATGCTCTGCGTTGCTCATGCGGTTGTAAGACCGCACCGTTGGTGACGACAGTGGCACCACCTCAATCTTGTGGTCAATGTCGCGCCGCGGTGGGAGCCCCTTCAGCAACTCCTCCAAAAAAACATCCTTGAACTCCTTGAGCATCTCCCCAACACTGGGAGGCAACCATGGAGCTCCCGGGACTTCCACTGGCTGCCCCTCCACTGCTTCAATCACTACAATCTGATGCTCTGCTCCTTCTTGTGGACACACCCATGCCAAGTAAACCTGGCCACCCTTGCGCTCGCACCGATTCAACTACTGCAAGTTAATGACGCGCAGCTGTTTCCATGCTTCCGCCACTTCCGACTCCTTCCCCTCACCCTGCCACAACGGAAAAGTGAGATTTTTCCTGCCCACCTTCACGATCACCCCTTTTGCACCTCCAATCCACCTCTGGATTCCAGGTGTACAACCAATCCCAGCCGATCAAGCCATTGTGATCATCCATAGGGCACGTGTGGAATTCCATATCGCACACCAACTCACCCATATGGGCCTTGTGCTTGACGAGAGACCTACGGCACTCCCTCACTCCGGACACCTGCCATGCCTTGGCCAATGTCCCTGGCTGCCGTGCGAGTTCCAACATCGTTGCCAACTTGTTGAAGAAGCCATGGCTCGCGCTACAGTCCAGCAGCCCGCGTAGCTTCCTCCGACCCTTGAAACTCCCCTTCGGGATCTCAAGAACCAGCTCCAGGATGATCCTTGGAAACTATCGGGTCTCACCTTCATTATGCAAAAGCACTTGAGGCAGCTCCTTAATCGGCAAAAGCCTTTTGGGGCAAGTGTTGTTCCTTGCGGACAAAAGACTTGCAGTTGTCGATTGTCCCCTCTTCACTGCTGCTGCCTGTTTCCCTGCTGTGCCTTGCGCTTGGGGCAGTCCCACTTGCGATGACCCTCCTCACCACAAGCCCAACACTTGCCTCTTGGTCCTTGCTGCCTGCCCGCACCCCGCTGGCTGGCTTGGATTGCATCCACCTCCATGGGCACAGCCTAACCCGGCTGCTCCACCCGTGGTTGTGTTGTATAGCTGGTCTGGCACGCATTGACGCTTACCGCGTCGATGCGCTCCGCCGCCGAGACCAACTCCACAAAGGTCCGCAACCCAAGCACCGCGAGTTCTCGTTGGACATGCGGTTTCAGGCCGTCATGGTAGCGGACGTACGCCTCCGCGTCTAAGAGGTTGTCAATCTGCGCCGACAAGGCCATGAAGCGTGTGGTATAGTCTTCGACTGATCCACCTTGCTTGATGTGCTTGATCTTGTCCCGTGCAACCTGGCTGTCATTGAGGAGGTCAAAAAGCGCCTGGAGCATCGTCTTGAACTGCTCCCACGTCTCTGGCTTCTCCGTCAATGCCTGCGCACCGAGCTGCACTTCCCGCCCCCGCTGTAGAATCAACAATGGATGAAGCCTTGCCTCGGCCCCCAACCCGTCCGGCAACCCAGCTGTGTTCCGCTGGCACAATGCTGAGCACCATCGCACCGCCATTCCCCGGAGCAGCATAGGTACATACTCCAGTCTTGTGGCGTCTTCTCCCACGAGAACGCCCAAAGCCATGAACTACAAGTTCACTGTGAAGAGCCACTCTCGCGCACTGCCCTTGCCAGTGTAGAACTCTGGCTCCTTCGGCTTGGGCTGCCAAAAGGCAGGGGTGGATAACAATACAACATCCACCAACGCTCTGCTCCCTTGGCCGACACACCTTGCCTCAACCACCGTGTACAGCTGCTGGTTCTCTTGACGCAACTCGTCAAGAGCACGCCGGATCTCTTCCATAAGGTGGGCCTGGTTGTATACCGCGGCTTCCATGCTTCCAGTTGTGCGCTGCGGAAGACTTGTAGGATTGAATGGGCGTGTGCGAGGCAATACTTAGGACACAAGGAGAGTTGGGCAAGGGATGAATCTTTTAGACTTGATAGATCAGCTAAAGGCAATATGCAGAGTCTTTGGGTAAGATTAGCATGCCTAGAAAAAACCCTAGGCTTCCTTATGTACGAGCCCCTATATGGCAGCCAAAATCTCCTCGGTGCTCTGAAGCCCTCTACCTGGGAGCATTCATGTAGACATCACATGTATCATGTAGTATGACCTGCGAGCTTTTGGACGCGCCAAAGAACACCTCAATTCGTGAAGAAGAGACTAAGTTATGGCTGTTTGAGTTCTCCACGTGTGACGGCCGCTGGCAGCACCGCCAGCGGAGGTCACGGCCACCTGAAGCGCCCTTGCTTGCGAATGCAACTCCAGCCACCATCTCAAAGTGCCAATGAACCCCAATGAATCTTGCCTCATTGGCTAAGCATCCATCCAGGGGTGCTTTGGCTGCAGTGGGCGAGAAAGTCGCTCCGTCGTGCTCAGGGTCAAACCATTGCGTCTCCTGTTTTCTGGATGTGCGCCTCCCACCTTTACTCGGCCGTATCTTTCTCTTCCCTGCACCAAATGACCTGGTTCTTGGGTCGATTTCATTAGGTTTTTCACATGAAACACAAGGGGACTATCGTAACATGCATCTGACATCAGTATGATGATGTAATCATCGCCTCGACTTGCGGCTCCCATAACACTCAACCTCTCACAAGGATACCACCAGACCCGCATCACTGAGGAGGATGTAGCAAAACTAGCATTTCAGACCCATCTAGGGCACTACCAATTATAAGTCCTTTATTTTGGGCTGACAAAGGCACTGACAATGTTTCAAGTAGTGATGAACAACATCTTTAGGGACCACCTAGACAAGTCAGTCCTGGTGTATCTTAATGATATCTTGATCTTCTCGAAGAACCAAGAAAAACATCAGCAACACTTACAAACAGTCCTTGATATCCTTTGGGCTCATCATTTCTTTGTAAAGAGGGTGAAGTGCAGATTTGAGTAGTCAGATTTGGAGTATCTAGGCCACATCATGAGCGGGGAAGGCATCCGGGTGGACCCTCGCGAAGTGGAGGTCGTAAAACATTGGCCTCAACCTAAGAACATAGGCCAGCTCCGCTCTTTCCTTTGCCTCGCAAACTACTAGCAATGGTTTATGAGGGGCTAATCCACCTTGGTTAGCCCCCTCACTACCCTAACTCGAAAGACTGCTGCATGGGTTTGGTCAACAATGTGTATGGAGGAATTGTAATTTGTAAAGTTCATGCTGATTTCAGGACCTGTACTTGCACTCCCGGATCCAAAGAAACCTTGGGAAGTGTGCTATGATACATTGGTTACAGGTTTGGGAGCCGTTCTCATGCAAGATGGACACCCAATTGCCTATCAAAGCCGTAAGCTTTTGGATGCATAGACCAGGTACATGGCGAGGGATCAAGATCTCTTGGCAGTTGTGCATGACCTCAAGGTATGGTGTTGCTACCTTGAGGGTGCAAAAGGGCACACTACAGTGGTTACTAACCATAACCCTCTTAATTTATTCCAGGGACAACCAAACCTCTCAAGAAGACAGGCATGTTGGAGTGAGTACTTCAGTCAATTCACATTCAAGTGGTAGTACAAGCCAAGATGTACTAACGTGGCCGACCCCCTGAGTTGGAACCCGTTGCACGTGGCTCTTGTGGCGGGCAATGAAAACATCTCCAACCAAAACTTTGCAGCATTTTTTTTGGCAACCGCTCCAAGCAAACCCACTCTGCCCACCCTTGCGGCCATTGATTAGCGTCAGTCCCTTCAAAAATCGATTTTGAATGGGCTATACCATGGACCTTTGGTTTGCCGAGCCAAACATACGGACATCGAGAACATCGCGCATCATAGCCTTGTCGAGGCTAAAGGACTCTACTGGCGTGGCAAATGCGTGGTTTTCCCAAATGTGAGAAACCTCTGTGAACACATCATGTTTGAGTTTCATAACCCTCCATTATCTGTGCATGTCGGACCAAAGAAAACAGGGCGTGCCCTTGCTGAGCATTATTGATGGCCGGTTTGGAGCATGGTCATACAGAAGTACTACATGATGTGTGACCTCTATTTACGCAACAAGAGCTCCAATAAGGCAGCAGTAGGACTTCTCCAACCTCTGCAACTCCCGACCAACCCATGGGAGTCGGTGTCTCTGGATTTTATCATGGGTCTCCCGGAGACCACAAAGGGCCACGATGTTATCTTGGTCATGGTAGACCGCGCCACGGGGATGGCTCACTTCATGCCCACTACAACCCGGGTGACAGCCAAAGAGACAGCACGCGTGTTCTATGAGGGTGTAATCAGCTACCATAGTTTACCCCTCCAGATCATCTCTGATCAGGATCTGCGTTCTGCTAGCCGGTTTTGGTTTGCAATAGAAGAACGCTTCGGAATACGACAAAGCATGTCCTCAGCATTTCACCCACAAACAGATTGCGTGCAAAAACTGAACACTTGAACAAATGCTCCGTATGTACGTGGACCCAACGATGGAAGACTGGGATGACTACTTGGCCTCTGCTGAGTTTTCTGTCAACAATGCAGTCAATGATTCAACCGGCTTTTACCCCCTCTTCCTCAACCACCGTCGGCATCCGGTGGTACCCGCTTCCATGGTGAAGTGCGGGGGTGGCGAGGATCAGGTACTTTCCGTCATGGCTTTTGTCGAATGCATGGATGTCATATGGTGGGACG
>SZWC01018038.1:37609-48542 GCA_023375785.1 Penium margaritaceum | reverse complement strand
TCTCTCTCTCTCTCTCTCTCTCTCTCTCTCTCTCTCTCTCTCTCTCTCTCTCTCTCTCTCTCTCTCTCTCTCTCTCTCTCTCTCTCTCTCTCTCTCTCTCTCTCTCTCTCTACATATATTTTACATACATATTAACCTTACAAAATATACATTTTCCCCACTTAATCCTCATTTCCCTCTGCTTTGTTGACCTAGAAATGTGCTCACGTTTCTCCATTGCTTATTTGGTACTGTTATTTTAGATGCACCTTGAGCCGACCTTTTTCTGGTGTAATGTACAAATTCTGCACAATAGTTGACGGTCGTCAATAAGTGCCGACCGTCAATTCATGGTTGAATGCGTGTTAACGAAATGACAGTCTCCGACCTGCTTTCTGTAGTCAATCGGAACTCGTTCTGCTTCTAAACCCCCCCCCCCCCCCCGAATGCGATGTATAGTGTATATGGGCCAGTGTGCTCGATTTTCCAGCAGAAGTGCACTTATCATACATCGAGTGCACGGTGCTGCATTTTACATTTTTACTGGTTTGATATGTCAACATCACATCACGACTCCAGATTCTAATCCTAAACCATGAACATTGAATCTTTCGAGCAATCAAACCCGTTTGGGCATCAAACACCCAAAATCTACAAACAGGACACTCCTCAAGAATACTGCAAAGGCCGGTTAGTTGTTACAAATCAACAATTTTCAATTTTGGATAGCAAGGGGACCACCCAGCTTTCATTCAGCAAACATGGATGCAACCTTTTCTATCTTTGCACATTCCCTGAACAGAAGATTTTTCTCTTAAAACATACCGGACGAGTTAGATGAAACTCTTGGTTCTACCTCGCAACGTCTGTATTTACAGTAACCAACTGCAGTCAGAACGTCACTACGATATCCGACATAGATTTTCTCAAATATTTTGCTCGACTACAAAGCATAGTGAACACGTTCTTGGAAGCCGCAGATTTGCACCTCACTTGTTCTAAAATACTTCAACGTGAGTCTGCGTGGTTTGTGACTTATTGCTTTGGTGCGTTTGTGAGGGAACCGGAAGTGTTTGTGATATCTTGCCTAGATCGAGACTGCAGTGGCTCTTTAAGGCGGTCGTGCACTCAGTAAGTGATAAGTGCACTTCTTCACCAATTTTGAGTGCACTTGTCACATGCACTACACCCGTACACTTGGGGCTTCTCTAGACGACACTGCGAGGCCTCAAGCGACGAACCGAGCGAGATACGACTGGCAAGCTGTATGTGATCGACAAAGATTCGACGTGAACGGTTGTCATGGAATAGCCGGCCATCATGTTCGCTTAGTACTGCTTCGCGTAGCGATATGCGGCAAGCGGACAAACTAGATAGAGGAAGCGAGTAATGGAGTGCGTATCTTGGATTAAATCATGTAATACAGATATAATACAAAAGGAAGTTATGTACATTTCTACGTCCACGCAATAATGTTACCTGTAAAGAAGGCTAAACATTCATTGAAAAGAAGGTTCACACTTCACTACTTTTTCATTCAAATTTGTGAAAAAAAGATTTCTCTTTTTTTTTATATATATTTGAAGGATGCATGGAGTGGCTCTAGACACACATAAAAAAAAAACCATGTAGTAAACAATGTGGAGAAAAAAGTAGCCTAAATATTTTCAGAAAATAAAAATCAAGAAATAGTGGTATGAGGGAATTTTCTCAGCCACATAGGAAAAAAAGCAGCATGGAAAAAGACACATGAGACAAATGAACGCATCAAGTGCGCTTGTAGTGTACTTTTGTATGATGGCTGATTGCACTTACCACATACACTCACCCCGCGCACTGAGGTGTCTCCTAAGGAGTGATTTATTTGGCCATATAAGACGAAAGGCAAGATGTGCTAGGGCATATGTGACAAATTCACACACTGAGTATGCTCGTAGTGTACTTTTATATGGTGACACAACACACTTCCCACATACACTAACCTCACGCACTGACGTCCCTCTTGAGAAGAGAGTTTTCAGGTCATATAGGACAAAACAACAAGGGATGCTAGAACATATGAGACAAATAAGCGCATTGAGTGCATTCTTGGTGTACTTTCGTATGGTGACTGAGCGCACTAATCACATACGCGAACCCCACGCACTGAGGTCCCTCCTAAGAAGAAGTTTTTTAAACCATGTAGGACAGAAGTACACTCCTGTCATGCACAATGAAAAGAGTGTAGGGACGTGTGCAAAGAACCCCCTTTGATGAGAGCACACTCAATGCACACACTAAGAAACAGTGTTTAAAATGGCCTTGATTAACCATACCTCTGAGATGTGGGGGGAAGCAGTGATGACCGCAACCCTCCTCGTGAACCTCTCCCCAAGGAAGGCACTCGATGACGTCACACACACCGAGGCGTGGTCGGGCTGCAAGCCGTCGGTGGCAAATCTGTAGGTGTTTGGGTGCAAGGCCTTCGTACATGTCCCCAACCAAAAGCGTAAGAAGCTTGACTCCAAAACCCTCCCATGCATGTTTGTGGGGTACAGCATGGAGGGCATGGGATACCAGCTATTTGACCCAAGCAACAAGAATATTATGATCAGCCGGGATGTGGTGTTTGAGGAAAAGGAGGGTTGGGGTCAAGTGGGAGCTTATGATGATGAAGCTGTTGAAGTCTTCTCGATCCTCCTCCCAAGTGCCATGGCTATTGAGCAGGAACGTGAAACCGTGAGGGAGCAGGAGGAAGGGGCAAGCAACAAGGTGAAGCGCCTCTTTGGCATCGCGAGCTCCCCTACAGCAGCAGATTTGGCACCAAACCCAGCCACAACAGCAAACACTGTCAACGAAACGGAGAAGGAAGCAACAAATAGTGACACCGACATTGCAGCCGAGGTGCCGAGCCGCACTTCCATGCACAGCGGCCGTAGCGTGAGGCCGCCAACTCGCTTCAGCCATATCGCAACAGAGCGTGCTCTTCTCGCAACCGTGCAGGAGTCGAAGACGGTTTCCGAGGCCCTGAACGGTGAGCATGCAGCTGAGTGGCGTGCGGCGATGGAAGAGGAGATGGACTCACTTGCAAAGAATCATACGTGGGAGCTCGTTCCACAGCCAGTAGGCCACCGTGTGGTGGACTGCAAGTGGGTTTTTCGCATTAAGTACAACCCAGACGGCACCATCGATCGCTTCAAGGCACGGCTCTGTGGAAGGGGCTTCACGTAGGTGGAAGGTATCGACTACAATGAGACCTTTGTACCTGTTGCAAAGTTCAGCTCCATTCGCACCCTTCTCTCCCATGCCGAGTCACAGGATTGGGAAATCTACCACATAGATGTGAAGAGTGCATTCTTGAATGGGGATTTGAAGCATGAGCTATTCATAACACAATCTGAGGAGTTTGTGCAAGAGGGTGGAGAGCAGCTTGTGTGTCGTCTTGTGAAGTTGTTGTACGGTCTCATGCAGTCTCCTCGTGCGTGGAATAAAAAGTTGGATGAGCACTTGAGCGGTCATGGCTTTGTGCGGAGTGAGGCCGACCACAATGTCTATGTGCAAGACAAGAAGGAGTGCTTGCTCATCCTTCTTGTTTATGTTGATGACCTCATCATCATTGCAAGTGCACTTGAGCCACTGAATCAGTTCATGCAGGTCATGGAGGCAACTTTTGAGATGACGGACCTCGGCGAAGCCAAATTCTTCCTTGGCATCCAACTTGATCGTGACCGTGCCACACGCACTATCACGCTGAACCAGATCCACTACATCAATAACATCCTCAAAACGTTTGGGATGAGCAGTTGTGCGCCGGAATCTACCCCAATGCCGTTGGGAATGAAGCTGGTAAAAGGCGACGTCTTCGAATTTGCAACAGATTCGTCAACCGAGTACCGGCGCGTGGTGGGCAGCTTGATGTACCTGATGGTAGCCACGCGTCCCAACATCGGCTTCATAGTGGGAGCAGTGAGCCAGTTCATGAGCAGTCCTACAGATGAGCATTGGGCTGCCATAACGCATCTGCTCCGCTACATCAAGGGGTCAACTGATTGGGGGCTCGTCCTTGGGGGAAGCAATGAGGACGGGAGGTTGGAGGGCTACACCGATGCAGATTGGGCATCGAATCTAGAGGATCTCAGGAGTGTCTGAGGTTACGCATTCCTCTTTGGAGAGGGTGTGTGAGCTAGTGCAGCAAGAAGCAGTCGACAGTTGCCCTCTCTAGCACTGAAGCAAAACACATCGCCTTCATACAGGCCATTAAGGAGGCCATCTGGCTGAGTCACCTTCTTGGTGAAGTCGGCGTCAACAGAGGTCCGGTGTTCCTCAACGTCAACATCCAGAGCTGTATCGCTTTGGCCATGAATCCAGTATTTCATGCTCGCACAAAGCATATTGACATCCAGTTTCACTTTGTGCAGGAGAAGGTGGAGATGGGAGCAGTTCATTTGGAGAATTGCCCTACACAGAAGATGATGGCAGATTCCTTGACCAAGCCACTTCCAAAGGAGAAGCACATGTGGTGCTCTCAAGGCATGGGATTGTTTCTTAGCACATGATATTGCTTGCTCTATGCCGGCGTGTGTTCGCAAAGTGGGAGTGTTGGCGAGTGAAGGTGGCCAAACTCGTGGGCCGCCTTGACCGCGCGCTGGAAGGCAACGAGCGAGAGCAAAAGAGAAGAACAAAAAGAAAAGAAGAAGGGGGGTTGAATTGCCGGTGGTCAAGCTGGCAAGTCAATGTGTGAGAGAGTCTTTTTTGCTTGTTTGGTGTGGTTGCACGCTTGTGAGGACAACGTGCGACACAATGATTGCGCACCAGGTTTACCGGTCGCACAATGGACGGCCAAACCCGGCTGTTAAATTAACTCACGACCATCAAACCGCATGTGGAGGCAGTTTGAGCACATGGGGTACAAGGACTGTCCATGTGTAAGCGCTGACAAGACAACCGTGTAGTTTTTGGGCTGATTCAGCAAGATTGACAGATAAGTCAGAAAAGTCAAGCGGGCATTTTCCAACCGCGACTTTCCTGACTTTCCAAGTGTGCTCGCCCCTCTTCCAGCGCGGCCAACGCAAGCCCAGCGCCTTTGTTATCTTCTTAGCAAACCGCCCTTCCGGTGAACCGCAACTTAGCAACGCGACAACCAAAAAAGGGCGTTTGAGTCGCATTTGTGAGTTTTGGAGGGTAATTCCTTAACCTACCAGCACATGGGGGTACGCCAGTAGGTCCAGGGGCATGACAGCAGTGAAGAAAAATTTCCGACTACCCCAGTTTCTTCACCTGCACCTCGGAGGGCTAGGTAGTTTTTTTTTTTTGGGTGTGTAATTGTGACTCTATGTACTCTAGGAGTGCCAGCTATATGAGGCACCACTCTTGTGTGTGCTTTTTATTCTAAGTCAATCATTTTCTCCAAATTCTCATGTAAACACTGTCACTTTGCCAAAGTTCCAAGAACACCATAGTGCTCCATTGATGCTGAAATTTAGAGAGCATACTCTCTGACTCTCTGGCTTTCCAACGAGCCATCAAGCACATTCTAACTCCATCATTTGAGTGATCTACAAACGGCATTGCAGCAGTCAAAATTCTACCCATATCTATGCCAGATTTGGGACAGTGACCCAAGGTCGAGTTTTGCACGTGAGAATTCTTGCTCCAAGCCTCCAATCTTTCATAATCAGTGTGCTACGGCCTTGGGGCTTAACCGATGCCCTGTTACTGCTACTGATTCAGGCATCTTTTGGCAGATAGCGAAGTTGCGAGTTGTTGCAAGAGTTCTGGGAGCGCTCGCTGTCTTGCGCGAATCCGCCACTCGCCGGCTGCACTACGCGATGATTATTGTGTGATTAACCATCATTTAACTGATCATCGACACCCCAAAATTCCTACGTGTCAGGTCTCCACGGATGTTGGAGAATCATTCTATGAATCAAAACGCATGATCACAACGAATGCCCATAATCAAGACGTAATATTAAACTGGTAGGTGAAATCTTGCTTTAGCTGAAAGGGAATACCATCAACGGGTGATGAGAGCCTATAGCAACCAACGATTTATCCAACCACTTGCATCGGAAAAACATCTGAAGGAAGGGGCAACCGCACGCGAGAGGAGTCGGTCTGACGATCGCAGGGTCTGGCGATCCGGCTCGCTGTCGGAGTTGGATGCCGTCCCGCAAAATCGGGACGTCAATCACTGATTTTTGGGAAAACAAATTGCGCAATTTCAATCAGCCAGATCAAATTTGCCGCTGATTTGAACTGGTGACCTCGAAGGCGGGTAATCAAACAGAATCATAAAAAGTGGATAAATCGAGCGGGTCCAGGATGAAGCCGTAGAATCAGTAGTAGTAACCTGGTGTCGGTTCATTGGCGTCGTTCGGCAACCCTTTTTTTTGTTGTTGTCATGGGTCCGAGCCTGTTCTCGCGTGTCGGCGGACGTCCGGCCGGACCAGTTATGGCTCGTTCGAAATAAAAACAGCACTTTACTCGGCTGTTGTAGGGCAAGGTTCAGCAACGAGGCGCACAAAATTTTGTCACAAAATGCACTACAATCCCCGAGAATTTCGATATTGCAACTACACTTTTTGTTACTCTTTTCGTGGATGCGTAAACCCTGGATGTTCTACCTTGGCCGTCCATGATGCCACTACTTCGCTTCGTTTGAATCCTTCAATTTGAGAGTTTGAACTGGACAAAGCGAGCTTACGCGCTCCGCCAGACGCAGCGCGCTAACGAGTCGCTCGAACCAACCTTTCGCACGGCTCATGCAACACAAGTAGTGCGCACTCGAGCATGCACAAGATGTGTTCTCCTATATCGACGGCCAGCCATGGACTCCACTCCTAACACCACCAACGGCTCCTCCTCCTCCTCCTCCGCAGGCACAACTCCTCCGCCATCGACGCATGGAATTTTCGCCTCGCAGTGGATTGCAGCCATACCGAACGATCGCGACCACATTCCGCTTACTTCACGCATTCGGGTGAATGCACCCAACATCCGCGATACAATCTGTCAAGACTATGGCAACCGCGCTGCTTCTACTGAGGGGAGCATTCCATACAACGGCACACCATTGGTCGGCAACGATCGCGCTGGGTATGTGCGTGGACTACACGTGCCCATGGCCCCATACCCTTTCCGGCATGTGGCAGCCGGGATTGCGCCACCATCACTATTCCCAGACGTCATCGTGGCGAAGCCCGCCCCTGTTCTACCTGATCCTCAAGCGACCTCGGCTCTGACCGCGCTACAACCTGGCCGCCCGGTCGCATGATGTGGAACCCCGAGCGCGACGTCACACTCCTCCGCATGGCTCTGGACCATGGCTCCAGTTTTCAGAACACGGTGGGTTGGTTGGGCAAGCTATATGACTCTATAGCGCCCATGCTAGCTGATGAGTTTGGCATAGAGCGTGAACTGTTGAAGCGGTCACAAGTTCGCTAACGCATGTCCATTCTGACAACTATGTGGAAGAATGCGCAGTCGTTGATTGGCCTTAGTGGAAGCAGTTTGAACCGCCAGTCATGGATTGTGGAGTTCAGTGCTGAGATGTGGGAAGAGATAAAGAAAGTGAACCCGGAGCAGGCAAAGCTTGAGGGGAAGGCCATGCTATGGTATGATCTTGCATGCAAGCTATTTGCACCCGACAAAGCATGTGGTCAAAATTCAGTGTCTAGTGAGCATGCGGGGACCGAAGTGCAGGACCCGGCCGATGAGCCTACGGATGAGGAGGAAGGTAGACGTATGAAGTGCAGAATGGTCATTGAGAGGACGACTGAGAGAGTAGATAAGATGGTGAAAGGCGCAACAAAGCTGGAGTGTGTGATTAAAGACGAGGGCCAGAAGACAACATATGGGCATGCAGTTCGTATCGTCAACAACGATGCCTCCATCCACCATTCCAACAAGCTTCCACTATTGGATGCATTCAAGGTGAACCCCGATGCATGCGAAGACTTTGTCCACTCGGTAGGGGTTTTGCGCATGGCGGTGGCAAGCCGCCTGCTATGTAACATCCCTAGCTGGCCACGTGGCTCAGAGGCCACGATCGCATCCACCGAAGGACCAGGTGGTTACGTGTCGCAGTCCACCAACCTTGAGGCAAATGAGACATTGTCAGACTAATACTAATGTACTGCATCGTTCTATTTTCTAAAACGTCGCTGCTGAGCTTGCGGTGTCTTCCTCTTCCCCTCTTGCTTGGTAGTCGGCCCACATGGCCTGTGCAATGTAATCCAGCCTTGTGCGCATGGCAGCATCTCCATGCCGTCGTCCCCTTCCCGGATTCTGTCGAGGTGGTTCTGCTTGTAGTGGTGCGTTCTCGTCCTCCATCTCGTTGTCATTGTCGGGCCTGCTCCTCTTAACAGTGTTGTGCATGATGAAACATGACAACACAATTTTAGACTGGAAACGGACATTGTAGTTTGGTACACCACGCAGGATGTGAAAGCGTGCTTTCAAAATGCCGAATGCTCTTTCAACGCATGACCGTGCAGATGCGTGTCGCCTGTTGAATAACTCATGAGCATCGGTTGGTGGAAAGGCCCCGAATTCAGTTAAATGATACCTTCTCCCTCTGAACGGATTCATGAACCCATAGCCTTCCGAGAACGCCGCATCCGCTAGTAAATATTTATTACGAGGCAATCTGAAGCCACGGCGTAAACTAGCATTGAATATACGTGCATCATGCGCCGAACCTTCCCACCCTACTAGAACAAAAGTGAAGCATAACTGTGGATCACATGCAACGAGGACATTTTGGGTGATTTGACTGTGACGGTTGACGTAAGCAGCACGCAATGACAGGAATGTGGGTGCCATCAATGGCACCCACACAATCTGAAAACCATGGCATGTAATCGCGTATCGCTAGGACAATGACAGGAATGTGGGTGCCATCAATGGCACCCACGCAATCTGAAAACCATGGCATGTAATCGCGTCTACCACTCCATGCCTCGGCTCGGGGATCACCATCCTGTGGCTGTCTAATCACTGTTGAAGCCAAAGTCACAATTTGTTGAACGACCTCTCTTATGACATGGTGTATAGTACATGCTGCCCTTTGAAAACGTTCACATAACTCACGAACAGACATTACATGACAAACACACATAAACCATATGAGCAACTTCTTTTCAAGTCGGAGGTTGGTGTCTGTCATTGTCGTGTTTGCGCGCACTTAGGCCACAATGCTCTCCCACGTCTCTGGCCGCATGCGAGTGACGTTGAAAATGCGTCGTGGATGACCAACGATGAGCTCCTGAAGCCAGGGTGTAGCCCCAAAGTGCCCGTGTGCATGGGCCTTCTCAGAAAAGTGGTCATGAGCAGCCTCAATAGCTCACTGAGCACAAAGTGAACTGCGCGTCGAATCCTCGTGTGAAGCCGAACAGCACGGCGGATGAGAGCTTGCCGGGCGGTTGCACGTTGTGAGGCGGGATCCATGGTGGAGGTGTAAAGTGGAAGGAGGAAGCCATCACGAGTCTCTCTTGTTCCTGATTGCGTACAGAATTCGGGCCATGCTGTGCTTCTATGCGGAAGCCGTCGCTTCGGCCGTCGCTTCGGCCGAAGTGACGGCTGAGCGAGCGGCTCGGCGGAAGCCGTTAGAACGGCTACCTTGCGCATTGCACCAGCGCAACGAACACGAACCTAGCGGTCCACGGGTCGACTCTGACGGTTGCCAAAAAAAGTCGGCCACGAAAATTGCGGGAGACTGAGCAAAAAATCGGGTAAAAAAAAAAGGACAACAACAAAAAAACCAACATCAGCGGGAACTAGGTTCGACTCCACGACAACAACAAAAGGGGCTGCCGAACTAGGCCATCGCCTTGGTAGGACCTCACTGTTAACCAACAATACAGCTTCCAATCCCTTATCGCCATTTTGCCTGTGAATGCCGTGGAGGATCCCCCCAGGCCGCCTCGAGGTTGGGTCGCATCACGTCTAATTCCTTGGAGCCAACAGCGGTAGCCATTGCTCCTTGCCGCTCCAGCGCTAGGCCATGGCCGGGAGCCGAGGGCCCATGGCCGGCGAGTGATGAGGCCATGAACCATGATCCACACAAGCTCGTCATGGGCCCTTGGCTTATGGCTCGTGTGCCGTGCCGCGTGCCACCCGCCGAGTCATGAGCCATGAGCCATGAGCCATGAGTCATGAGTCATGGACAAGGGCACCACGTCAATCTTGATAGAGCAACGATGGGTGCATCCGGCTGGCATCCCAACCAAGCCAGCTCTCCGTTGTTTGGATTGCGACGCTGGACGGTCGGCATCCGATGATGCATGCATACATCGGCCAACCGCAGCTCGCCTTCACACTGTCCCATCACATCACATTTCTTCTTGCCAACACTTGGAACTCTCTTCTCGGACGGAGGGAGAGAGTGGGAGGTTGACAATCCATCCGTCGTGCCCGTTCGTCTGGCCCTCAACCTCGGTCCTCCGACGCGTTCAAGCTCACGGCGCGGTGCAGCGCCGCCCAACCCCTGCGCAAGGTGATCCGACTGGCTGGCCGAAGGGGGATGAACCACCTTGCCTCATCCCCGGAAGCATCTAACTTTCCCTCTCCAAACGCTCCAAGGCGGAGGGGACGCTGGAGTGCGTGTGATGTGACGTGTGTCTTGGCCGTCCAACGTATTCTCCTCTGAACGTGCACACGTGGGGCCGCGCCTCCTGTGCAGGGCCGGCAGATTTGCAATAGCGTGCACGCCGCTGCCATTGTGCTGGCCCTGCCACTCTGCAACCCACCATTGAGTCTTACACCGGCGGAGCCAGCGTGGCTCAGCGAGGACATCGGCAATGGGGCGGATGAGCGCTCTGGAACGCCTGGGGAAGATAGTCTCTGGCTACCATTCTGGGCAGCTTGACCGCTTCGATGCAAGGTTGGTTTCACAAAACAATTGGGACGTGAACGTGACTTGAGATTGCAATCATGAAATATCAATGGCGACATCTCTCTCTCTCTCTCTCTC